>MNCI01016670.1:1490-49542 GCA_015680685.1 Gnetum montanum | reverse complement strand
CCACTGGGATTACCAAGCATAGATCCCAGATACCCCACTGGGTTACCAAGTGTAGATCCTAGCTACACCAATGGGCTACCAAGCAGTCACACTTAAATGCTTGTAATCAAGTCGTACTCATTCCGTGTTCTAGGAGTTTAAGGATGAGAGAGAGAAAATAGTAAATAACATTAAATAAATAATAAATAAATAAATAACAAATTGAATGCTGAAATGATGAAGTAATCTCGATCTTTATTGTCGGTCATGTGTGTGTCCAAGTACGACAAACTCGAATAAAGACACTGTACAATTACATTCACCACACTGCGGGCAGACACGGGAAAAAAATCTAACTCTGGAGGGATCAAACTGCCAGAGCTTTGCTACAGAACTAAACTGGGATCCCAAACAAGGGAGCACCGCATCTTATTTATAGATATGGCAACGGACTATGATATCGTGTACGCGATATTGTAGGGAAGACGCAATATCGCGGGGGATGCAATATCGTGACGGACGTGATATCGCGGCTATGCGAATCGCGTCTCATCACTTAATTAGCTTAATTACTAGAAAACATTAAATAAATAATTGAAAGCATTAAATGCATGAAGAAAATAGCTAAACTATCTAGAATGCTACAAGGTTTATTAAGAAGATCGTCTTTATTATTACACACAGTGTCGTGCTCAGGTACAATAATGCTCAAATAAAGATCTGTACACTCAATGACTCCTATTGCGGGCATTCAAGAAAATATTCTAACTTTTAGATGTAAAAATTGCAAGAGTTCAACTACTACTATGACTTCTTATTCCCATAAACATAGTTGGGAGCTCGTATTTATAGTTTTTGCTCTTCGGTTGTGTTGACATGGCCTCGTCAATGGGGGTTCATCAATGTAACACTTTGACGCTCATCATACCCCCACAACTAAATGAAAACTCATCCTCGAGTTCCTTTACAAAATTGGAAAGGTATGGGATTTTTGACTAACTCTTAACAAAACAAACTGACTTGACAAAACTGAGTACTCGAGTGTATAGATCACACATTACAAAAATTATGGTGTTCATGATACAAAATTGAACACCATGACATGACTACACAAAATTAAACAGCACTTCCTTTGATGGCATGAAGGTGTAGCAATCAAGAACGTCAGTGGTTGGAACATCAAGAGGTTCATAGGTGCATAGCCTAACCCCGAGTCCACGTGAGGGCTTGTTGGAGGTAGAGATGGGGTGTCTTGAATGGTTTTGTTGATCCAACAAGAACTTATTGAATGCAACCAAGGTGCAGTGTAGTTAGCCACAATGTTGATGCAAAACAGTGCTAAGTGTTTGAGCGGTGTCAATGGTGTCAATGAGGTCGAGCGTAGTTAGGTTTTTGGCGAAAATGAGGGTGCCAACATGTAGGGGCCGTCACCCAAGCATAGTTTTAGGCATGGCTATGCAATGAAATAGTAGAAATGCAAATCCAATGCTAAAAATGCAAAGAAAGAAAGAGAGAAATGGAACACCACCCCAAATGGGGTTGAGTGTAGTTAACATCAAAAGGGGTTAGAAGGTATGTGGTGTACAATAGGCACAATGGATAACATAGTCATAGTCTTGGGGGTGTCTAGCCACAGAGACTGACATTCCAACATGGTGTCTATGCTTGCCGAGTTGGTTGTCGTAGTATACCATCAACTGTAGTATTTTGATGGGCTGCAGTCAGCTATGGTGGTCTACAACTTTGTTGGTATGCCTTTGGTTCTCTCCCAATTTCTCTTTGAGTTTGCCAAGTCTATGGTTTGCTAATTTGTGACCTTTGAAAATTGCCAACGCTTCAAATTTGCCAACCTTGAAAGATTTTTTAGCTCAAATTTTGCTAACCCTAATTTTTTTTGCCAACCTTAAAAATGTTGAGGGTAGGGGTATTATAAGGTTAGGTTTAGCGTGAAATGCAAGGTGAATGTCACATAGCAAAGGGGACAGTTGGGACTATGTTGTCACCCAACTACGCTTTCCACTAAGGCTAGTGGTGTTATGCTTTGCCATGCTTTATCGAACTCTACAAGACTATGACTATGTTGCCAATTACATGTGCATGTGTTGAGGGGACCACAAGGTACCTGAAAAAAATGCAAGTTTAGAGACTATGCTTCGAGACTATGGTCTCCACTATTTTGCATGGGGTCAAGCATAGTTACAATTTTGAGGCCAAAAAGGAAATACAAAAAGAGGCATTTTGCGAACTATGCTTGCCAAAGATGAATTAGAGCTGAGTTGAGTGTCGATGCTACATTGTGGAGGCTGTTGAAGGCTGTTCTTGCTGACTATGTTTAACTACGCTCTAGACTAGGGGAGATCATAGTTCCACACTTAGAAAAAATTGCAAAAAGATGGTTGTGTATTGATTACGCTCTTCATTGGAGGTTGACTATGCTCCCAATTAGGGGTGAGCATAGTCTCAACACTTGTCAAAACTTGTGGAAATTGACTTCTGGTTGACTATGCTTGACTATGCTTTAGGGTAGTGGAGAGCATAGTCTCAACACTTAGAAAATTCTACAAAAAACTGCACCTTCATGCTAACTACACTTGACTACACTTTAGGGTAGTGGCGAGGGTAGTCTTAACACTTACAAAATTTTGCAGTGGCTAGCTTAACACTTAAAAAAGATTGCAAAACTAGCCTTTGTGTTGACTATGCTCGACTACACTCTAGGATAGTGGAAAGCATAGTTTCAACACTTAGAAAAATTTTGCAGCCAGGACTTCGTAGTCTGAATTTGTTGGTGTTTCATTAGCCCCTCTTTGTTGACATTTGAAGAAGGAATGGCCTGAGGACATCGACAAAAATAAACAAAACATCATAGCAAGGCTAGCATTAACATTTCTCTTTAGTACCTGATCGAATGTTACTACATTGTGCTCAAGAGTGTTGTGGATAGTAGTATGCTAGATGGTAAGTGGAATGTGAGAGAAGGCGTAGGCGATGTGCTGAGGATAAAAAGGGGAAAGTAAGGTGCAAGTGGGGATATTGTGATGTAAGGTTCTCACAGCTAATGGTGACCATGGCACTAGAGTGGCTTACACTTGAAAATGTTGACCTCTTGTTGGAGTGCTTGTGAGAGAGTCAAGATGTAGATTCAAGATTGAGGTAGTTGCGAAATTGCTTTGCCATTGGGTTGCTTGGGAATGTGCTTTTTCTCCTTTGTTATTTTTTTTGTGTTTTTTTGCTTTTTTTCTTTTTTGTTATGGGGTGAACCTTCTTTGGGTTCTAAACTTTGCTAAATGCTTACTATGAAGTGAAATGCTTTCCATCAAGTGAGTTGTGTATCACTAGATGGGCTTTGCTTCATCATTGATGAAACTGCATATCGTTTGTACAATAGGTGTTTTCTCCCTGAGATGACTTATGTGAAATTGTCCTAGGCTTTGACCAGCCAATAGAGGTTTTCCATGGGATAAATTATGTTACATCTGCCTTGGGAAGCTTGGTGTTTAATGAGATGTGCGAAGAGGGTGCTATGCTGTCACAGTACATGAACATCTAGGAGGGTTTGCAATCTTGGCTATGTGGGGAATGAGAGAGTATTGGAATGCGGGAGTGGATGTGGGTAGGCTATAATGGGATAAGGAGGGATGTGCACTCTTGTGAGGCTCAACTAGTCCAATCGTGCACATCTAAGTGTTGTGGTGACCTGTTGTTGCAATGAGATGCATCTTTGCATGACGACTTCAGGCTTCATCTTGCAAACACAACTTTGAGAAGACAAGAAAACCACACAACATAAAATGCAAATAAAATGCAAGGGGTGAAGATGCTTCAAGTGCTCCAAAGGTTGCATCGGTGACAAGTGCTCAAAAGAATAGCAAAATTATTGGGGGTGAAGATACTACAAGTGCTCTAAAGGCTACACTAGTGACAAGTGCTCAAAAGAATAGCAAAATTGTGGGGAGTGAAGATGCTACAAGTGCTCCAAAGGCTGTGCCTATGGTAGGTGCTCTAAAAAGGCTAGTAAAATGCAAGGGGGCCAAGATGTTGAAAGTGCTCCAAAGGCTGCACTCTTGGTAGGTGCTCCATTCTGGGACTACAACATGCTTACCCACATGGTGTAGAAGGGGGCAAGGTTTATGCTCACTTGCTCTCTTGTGAGAGGATGGAAAGAATCATTAGTGGCTGACCGCGAACCCAGTTTAAGGTCTTAATAGATTATGGCTTTACTAGTTTAAGGTTATAGTCAATTGTGAACCTAGTTTAAGGTCTTGGCAAACCATGCTATGTTAGTTTATAATCCTAGCAGACTATTGTGTGCTAGTTTAACATTGTAGTGGATAAGCTAGGCCAGTTTAACATCATAGTGGACAAATGTTATGCCAATTTAGCATCATAGTAGACATACAACTATGCTAGTGTAACATTGTAGCGGACGTATTGTCTTTGTGCCAGTTTAACATCATAGCAGACACATGTTGTGGTTGTGCTAGTTTAATGTTGTAGCAAATGAATTGCTGTGCCAATTTAATGTCGTAGTAGATTAGCTGTGCTAGTTTAGCATCATAGCAAACATATGTTATGCTAGTTTAACATTGTAGTAGATGAGTTGTGCTAGTTTAGTGTCATAGTAGATGTATGCTATACTAGTTTAACGTTGTAGTAGAAAAAAGCTATGCCAATTTAATGTTGTAGCAGATGCATGCTTTGCCAGTTTAACATTGCAGCAAACAAGTTTATTACCTTGCTTCATTGATGTGCGATGTTGCATTTTAGATGTAATACGGCTTCAAGTATGAATGGTTCACCAAATTGGCAAACTCATTTCCATCTTGGTCAGTAAGCTTGAATGCTCTGTTGTTGTAGTGTTGGTGACCAAAGGCGAGAAGGTCTACTTGTGCATAGCTATGTCTTGTTCATGCAAAACAAACTAGAAAAACATCAAGCAGCACTTGTTTCACAAAGTCAATGTGCAAAAATGGAAAAAACAATGTAGTGAAGTTTGCCTAAGTATGTATGCAAGTTGCTATAGGAGGTAAGCATGTCTATGTTAGTTTTAGGCCTCAATAGGCCATATGTGTGCTAATTTTAGGTCTTAGCAGATAGTATGCATGCCAGTTTTAGTTCTTAGTGGATCATAGATGTGTTAGATGTGCCATTTTGGGAAGGGCTAGCCATGTTTAGGGAGTAGAATTGGCTTGGGCGTTCACAGGGAAATGAAAAAATTGAAATGTTTAGCTAAGGATGGGTGACTATGCTCTCTACTAGGCCTTTAGTGTGGAGCATAGTCTCATGTTGGTGGGTCATTAAATGATCCCATGAGGGTATATAGGTGTGTTTTCACCATGGGTAAGTTATCATTTTCTTGCTTTCAACTACGACATCTAGAGCATAGTCTTAACATTTGATGAGTGGCGAGGTACCCCTACAATCAACCATACGAATACAAGCATTTCACGCACAATCCAGTTGAACTCGAAGGACTAAGTGCTTACGCGCCTTAATGGAACACTCAGGTTAATCAATCGTTGTCTTCCCAAACTTACTTGTATTGTCATGGTTATATGGTTAAGTAAGCTTGAGGTATGTGATTTTTATAGCTTTTACCTTTTTTATGTCTTCTGCTAATAAGGGAGAGGGAGAGAGAACTAAGTGGCTAATTTATCTTAACTATTCATTAACTAGTTTCTAAATGTTCCTAACATTATTATCCATTCCCACTTGCCGTACACATCCTGAACCAGTGCAACGCTGCTAGGATTACCAAACGCTAATCGTTATTGGGTTACCAAACGCTACACGCATGCTCGAAGCGATCGTACTGAGTGTATTTAACTAAGGGGTTTGAAGGTTGAGAGAGATATTAATTAACTAGGAAAGCATTAAACAATCATTAATTACTAATTAGCTTAATCTGTATGCTGCAAGGTTTATCATAAAGTTCATCTTTATTGATGTACACAAAATTGTGCTTAGGTACAAATTGCTTGAATAAAGATATGTTCACTCTATGACTCCTATTGCGGGCACATAGAAATAATTCTAACTTTGAAATGACTAAACTACAAGAATCTGGCTAAGGGTCTAAGTTTGACTACCTTGGAACAAAGGGCGCCACCTCTTATTTATAGAAGATGAGGCAGGACGCGATATCGCGTGGCGGATGTGATATCGCGTACGCGATATCGTGGCTCATCACCATTGTTGTTGTGTTGCTGCTAGTGGAGAGTGTAGTTAGAAAGAATGATGCACTGAAGTGGACACCTACACCTAGGATTGGCAAAAGTTGTCAAGGAGGAGAGGGCACTCGACTGCTTGCTATAGGTGCACATGGAGGAGAGGAGGTCATCTATGTTAGCTAGATACACCGACTACGCTCTCCCCTTTTGCTTGTTTTTCATTTGTTATTTTTGGTTATCTTTGACAAGGGTTTGGAAGCATAGTCTTTTGGTGTGCCCTACCATGGCAATGGCAACTACCACTGTGTATTGTTTTGGTGTATCATGGTGGTAGGAAGGGAATGATGGCAGGGAGGGTTTTCTATTTTTTCTACTACATTGAGCAAGTTCAAGGAGAAGGATGTTGCTACACATTTTTCCTTCTGTTACGATGCAGTTATGGGGTCTAGGGTTGTGTGTGAGTTGCATGCATAGGGTTTTAGCATGCATGGGGTTCTGCAATTGTGTAGGTTTTGGGCCTTTTTTTTTTGTTTTCTTCTATGTGCAGTGTAGAGTTTGGGGTTGCAGAGCCTAGGGTTGTAGTCGAGCTAGGGTGTAGGAAAAGTGGGGCTACGTGTGAGGTTTTGGTGATGTAGTCATAGGGGTGATTCAGGTGGTGGTTAGGAAGTGGCCTACTATGGGGACAAGGGGTGCAATAGGGGTTTTCCCTGCATTTAAAAAAAAATATCTTGAAATTTTTTCTTCCATTTTTTGCACAGGATGAGGTTAGGTATATTGCATGTCGTGGGGGTAGTGGGGATTATTGTGCTTGTAGTGCTGACACTAGGGCCATGAGGGCGATTGTGCCCCATAGCATGGCTATAGGGGTCACAAGGGCAATTGGTGCTAGGACTTGGCTTTTCTTCTTTCTTTTTCTTTTTGTGTTTTGAGCAGGGGCAATGATGGGAACACAACCTACCATGGTGGTGAGTAAAGGGGGTTTTGGGCATGGTGTTGTGGGAGACTACGCTCTCCATGGCTATGGAACTACACTCTCCATGCATTGAGAGTGTAGTCCAATAGGTGTTTGTAAAATGCTTGTGTTGCAAGTGCTTGGCAAAATGTCTATTTTTTGAGACTATGCTCTCTATGTTTTAGAGCGTAGTTAGGGTGCTCTCTTTTTTGAACTACGCTCTTTACTAGAAAAATTTTGCCTTCTTTTTCGGACTACACTCTTTATTGAGGTAGTCTAGAGTTAGAAAATTTTTGTGATTTTTTGGACTATGCTCTCCACTGAGGTAGTTTAGAGTTAGAAAAAGTTTGCCAAAATTTTGTAAACTAGGCATGATGCTAAACCTGTGAAATGTAATGCTAAGCCTATGAAAATGTGCTATACCCTAGTGAGTACTAGGTGTGTCAAATGAGTTGGTTGATGTCCTATATTTGCAGGGCCCCAAAGTGCATTGCCAAGATTAGGATTTTTTGCGAATCCATGTTGTATTTTGTTAATTTTACTAATTTATCTTAATAATTTAATGCCAAAATTTGCGTCTATGTATATATACTAACGTTTTGCTTGTTACTTGAAGATTGCAAGGTGCTGTTAATGCCTGTTTTGATTGTAGTGGAGCTCGTGGACATCCTATGTTGCATAAGTGAACCCATTTCTAACACACTTGAGTCAAATATGCAAGTGGGCTATCAGGCAGTGTGGTTCCAACTAAGGGCTTGTGAGTTCTTGGAATACTTGCTACAGTAGTTTAGTGTGATCATGTGGTAACACTTGGCAATGGAGGCTGCTAATGCCCTCATAAAGACGTTGCTACCTAGGGCTAACAAGGGCATCCTAAGATTCATCTCAAATGAGCCCACTTCTAGCATTGATGGGGTAGGTGGTGTGGGTAGAGTCCCTAGGAGCACTTAGCACCTATCTAGGATATGACGCATGATAGGGTTTGGTTGTTACAACAAGAACAACACTATTTTTATCATGCTGTGGGTGCATACCCTATTCCAGAATCCATCTAAAATTATCTACTACTACTAGCTCATGTTAAATTGCTAATAGCTCCAAATTAATGCTAGGTTTAGAGTTGATAAGGAGGGCCTACATGATGAAGTGGATGCTCTAGCCTTGACCCGTACTACCTTGGAGGTGTTCTCATCTAGCATGAATGTTCAGGTAGTTGTGATTGAGTAGGTGGGACTTGATCTAGAGGCCTACCCTACCCGATACTCGAAGGTGTATGAGCGATGTAGGACCCACAACTGGTTGGATGAGGAATGGGCTATTGGTGAGATTAACACCAAGGAGATGCTTGCAGCACCACTCTCATCTCACACCTTATTTGTACCATGTATGTATCCATGTTTTGGCTCTTGGCTCATGTGGTTGTTCATGTATACCTTTCAGTTTGCCTCATTTGCATAATGCTAACGTTGATGTTGATTTTCCTTTGTTGCAGCAGTGGTTGCCTTAGCCAAGGTGACAATGATCACCATAGGCCACACAAAGGCCACCCTCATCATGAAGTATGACAATGTGGAGGGTACATAACGCTAGTTATGCCACAAAGCATCAAATGCACTGATGGCTTGGCTTACGCACGCTAGGTTGATGGACCTGTTTTGGCACTTAACCTAAGTATCTCAATGGCCAAAATTGTTACCATCATCAACTCCTTCAGTAGCAACATCAAGCAATTTATCACCTAGGTATGTGGCATGATAATAGTGCTAGACCTCAATGAGGCCTTCTTCATAAACCTCTTTAGGCTTCTTACGGATGGCTCGAGGATTGTTGATAAGGCCAATAGGGAGGTGGACCATAGAGAGAAGATTGAGGACTGGTTGGGGGCCACTCGATCTCACAAGGGAATATCAATTAAGGATGTGCTAGTGCCTAAGGTACGAGAGCTCTACCCTCATTTTCGTGCTCATGCCTTTTTGAAGTTGCTTTCCTAAGGAAAGATCCTTGGGATGGAACAGGCATGGATGATGAAGGAGGTGCTATTTGTAACATCCGAAAACGTCAACGGCTGGAACACTGAGAGGTCACTAGGTGTATAGCCTAACCCTGGATCTATGTGAGGGATGTGTTGGAGAAAATGGAAATAGGGTACCCTGAACGGTCTGGTTAATCAGACAGGGACTTACACAATGTACAATAACTTTTTGTGAACAATGGTTTTAAAACATTACACATGGAGATCAAGGCAAAGAAAACCATAACACACAAAATAGTAAAAGCATAGCAGAATATGTAACTAACCAATAAACGTGAACCAATGCACAATGATGTAAAATATATGCTATAGCAAAATGAAAAAAGATCTTGGGTGAGAGAATGCATTGCCCCAAAATCAGGGGATTGGACTTTTGTTTAGCTGATAGAAGTGTACAACTGATGTGTAGTGTTGGATAGGCATAGCTAATAACAAAATGATATGGTCACAGCTCCTAGACTACTGCCAATGGCCTGCTAAAAAGAACTAATGAGCTGGTGCTTGCTGAGCTGAGAGAGATCCCAGAAGTGCTACTGCTGGGGTTTGCTATTCCTCAACCTTATGCTTGCTAACCTCCTTGCCAAAGCCAATTGCTAGAAAGCCAATTGCCAAAAATGCCAATCTTTGGATGTCAATTGTAAGAAAGCCAAATCGAAAAGCCAACTACAAGAAAGGTAATTCCAAAAGCTAAGCCCTTGAACGTTGTTTGATGGGGTATTTATAGGGCCAAGAGCAGGAGAAAGATGTGGTTTGGATGCCATGTGTCCTAGGTCCCACAGGGCGCAAACGTGGATGTGCTATGCTATCATTCGATGCTACGCTGCAGTGTTACACTGATGTGCTACGTTGCAGTGTTATGAGGCCACCAAAAAACTATGACATCCAAAAACATTAGTGGCTGGAACACCAAGAGGTAACCAAGCGTATAGCCTAACCCCAAATTTGCGAGAGGGTAGTGCTGGAGAGAACGAAAATGGGGTGCCTTGAACGGTCTTGTCGATCAGATAGGGACTTATGTGGTGTTAAAATGACCATGTGAGAGAAGAGTTTATATTACGTTACGTGCGGGCATTGGGTCCGGCTAAGCTAGAGCATAGCAGGGTGTCCCAGCCTAAGAATAGTGACATGAACATGCAAATATGTATGAAAAAGTAAGAAAATACAAGTGTTATGCTAAATGCCAAAGAGAAATGCTTGAGAAATGTAACAGAATTTGAGAACAGAAATGCACCACCCCAAAAGAGGGAGCATAGCTAATTCACAAAGGTATACATAGTGTACAATAGGCATAGTGGGAGTGCAGTCATAGCCTTGGTGGTGTCAAGTTGTGAAGTCTGGCGCACACTGTGTTGGACTGTGCCTACTGGGTTGGTAGCCACGGTGTACTATGTGATGTTCCATGGGGCTGCAATGGGGTTGCAGTATACTGTTTGGTGTAGCTGTGCCTCTTTGCTCGTGTAGTATGCTCTGGGTCTCATTTTCCCATGGAGCTAAGTGCCAAGATGTCAAAGTGCCAAATGCCAAAATGGAAGTGCCAACTGCCTTACTGGTGAGAAAATGAATGTCAACCCTTCTTTTCCTCCTCTTCTTCAAAAGAGGATGCAGGGGTATTTATAGGGCTAGGGTTAGTCCAAAATGTGGATAAGGTGCCACATGGTAGTGCGGTGGGTGGGACCATGCTCGTTCCATGTTATGTGCAGGACACAGGATGCTAGTTGCAATGTTGGACAGGGTGCTATGCTGCAGTAGACATGGTGCTACACTATGTAGCGTAATAGGGTGCTATGCTATGGTAGACATGGTGCTATGCTACGCAGCATGATAGGGTGCTACATTGTGCTACACTACACAGCGTAACAAGGTGCTATGCTACGCTACGCTACACAGCGTAGCAGGGTGACATGTGAATCTATAGAAAGTGCTAGCATTATAACACTTAGAAAAATTTTGCAAATCTGGCAGTTGGAGCTGACTACACTCAACACTTGGAAAAATATGGGCAAAGTGCCACCATTTTGACACTTAGCCATGTTTGCAGTCATGATGCTGAGACCCAAAATTTTGTGGTGTTTCACTATTGTAGGGTACGAGGTTCAAGTGGGCTACGCATATCACCATTGGCCTGCATGTGGAGATCTTTAGATTGTAGTTCAACCTCCAGGCGAGGTCCCATGTCCACTTTGTGTTCTTCACAAGGTACTTGCAAAGGTTCATGGAGCTCTTGATTGTACAAGTTGATGGACAATGGGTGGTGTAGGATTGTGAGTAGCTGTCCAAGCTATAGATTACCACACATGTGCAGAACCCCCTAGAGGAGATTGATGAGTTGTTATCAATAATGACCAAGGGTTCTACAGGGCAGTCACATGATTCATGTGATAGCATAGGTGAGGGTCCTCCAGTTGGCACCATGGACATAAACAAGGTGGACCACTATGTCCCAGAGATGGTGGGACCATCTAAGGCCAAGATCAAAAGGCCATGTCTTGAGGAGGAGGTTGCCCCTAAGATTGGGAAGCCAAGTAGTAAGAGGATTTGCATCAAGCTTCAAGGCTTGGGTGAAAGTGTTGTAGGTTAGTATGGTTTCAAAGATGCCTTAGTTGCATTTAGTATGTATTTTTTATTTTTTATGTTTTTCTATTATGCTACATTGTTAATTAGTTAGTGATGATGTGCTATACGTTCTAATGTGCTACATGTGTTAATTGCAGAAATAGAGAAGAAAGCTATAAGAGCAACAACTGAAGTGGCAATAGAGGAAGTGCCTCCTCAAGCTAAGGAGGAGGATGCCAAGGGAGATGAGCTACATGAGGCAATAGAGATCCTTTAACAGTTGGAGGAAGAGGGGTTGCTCCACCCCAATGGGGGTGATTTTGACAGCTTATTTGATGGTGTGTAGCTAGGTGAGCCCCTTGCACTCACACCTAAGGGCTTGCTAGGTAACTAACTTGTGTTGCCATCTATTATTGCATGTTTGCTCTAGTATCTTTAGCTATTTAGCCATGTTCTAATTACATCATTGTGTTACAGCCTCAGATATTCTCACTAGTAGTTCCACATCTACCTATTGCATGGAGCCATCGGTAGACATGCTAGATAAATTCACCTTCATGGAAGGCATCGTTGAGGACATGGTGGACTGCTTGCCATAAGTAGACCTTGAACTTGGTATGTGTGCACTGTTGTTTTGCTTTATGTTACTTTACCACTTAAATGCTTAGTTTTTGGCTAATATTTGATTGATTGTTTTATGTGTACAGGTCCTAAGCTATAGTGGGATCTGAGCAAAGTTTCCAAAGTGGATGCCCTTCTTGACCTCCCTCTTGAAGTTGATTAGGTGCCTTGCCACATGTATGAGACATTGAATAAGTATGTTCTTTACTATGTGAAGGTGTTGTAGGAGCTCAAATGAGCACTTGTGGAAATGCATGCATGAGCTATAGGAGAGGGTGACTAGCTAGGATGAGAAGATCAAAGATCTTCAGTCCAGATATGATTTCTTAGTGGCTAGATCACAATGAGACAGTACCTAGCATATTTCTGAGATTGAGTATGCCTGATATTAGATAACTCTTAGAGGTAAGAATAAGGCCACATGGGAGATGATAGAGTAGTGGCTCCAGATGGACTTACTTGCCTAAAAGAACCAAGATTGGAAGAACTGCAGCACAAAGATCTATTGGTGGGGGTAAATGTAGAAGAACCACAAGCACCAGTATAAGTGAGAGTGTGATGCCTACCTATGATGGTATAAGGAGAAGTCTACCAAATGCCACCACCTTGAGATGTTTCTTAAGGCGACTGGTGGGAGGTAGGCATATGAGTTTTTCATATAGCACATGATGACGAGTGATTCTCTTGAGAGGTAGATCATCACCCATTCTAGAGAGGCCTCTTTTGTTACCTTTTTGATGGATTTGCCTACATGGACCACTATGGACAAAGGCAAGACCCTTGCATGGATTGACTTTGGCTAGGAGGACTGGACATAACTTTTCAAGGCCTAGATCCTCTGGCACTTTGAGCCTAGCCTTGGAAAGTTACCTCTAGAACTCATCAATGCGAGACCCTCTCAGGTTAGGTTTTTTTATGCTCTTTTGTGTTTGGAGTTAGCTTGTGTAGTGCACATTGCTTACTAATTGCACATTTTCATTGTGGTTATGGTGGTAGGTACTAGGTGATGCTGTAGGCCCCAGCAATGTAGTGGACGAGGAAGAACCTCCATCCCCACCTAGCATCACTAGTCGAGCATGGCTAGATGTACCCCTGCTACTAGGCATTTTTGCTATTCTTGCTACATTTTTGTCACATGACGTTGCTCATACTATGTATTAATATTCATATGGCATCTAATGAATGTATTTTCTATGTAAACTTTCCTTTTTATGGTTATCTGCTATGCATTTGCTATGCTTATAATGTGATGAATTAATGTGCTAAGTTAGGATTATGCCATGATAGTGTGACTAGGTCATTATGATCCCCATGCTAGTTTAAGGTCATTTTGGGCTATGATGATAGTTTTAGGCCATTTTGGGCCATGTGTGTTGCTAGTTAAGGCCATATCAAGCCACACAGTACTAGTTTAAGGTCATGGCATGCTGTATATTGTTAGTTTAAGGTCATTTTTGGCCACAGTGATGGGAGTGCCAGTTTTGGGCCATTCGGACTGTAGTGATAGTTTAAGGCCACTCCGAGCCTTGTTGGTAGGATTAACGAGGGTAGTTTAAGGCCATTTTGGGCAACTATAAGGGGATTTGAGAATGGTAGTTTTAGGCCATTTCAGGTTGCATGTTGTCAGTTTAAGGCCATGGCAGGCCGCACCCTCACTAGTTTAAGGCCATGGTGGGTCATACATTTCCAGTTTAAGGCCATGGCAGGCCGCATGTTACTAGTTTAAGGCCATGGCAGGCCGTCTATTGCTACCTCTTGTTTTTGTAATTTTAGTTTTTATGATTTTTATGCATTTTGATGGTTTTTATGCATTAAAGTAACAATGGTAGAAATGCAAACTAAGCTATTGAATGCATGGGTGATGTAGATGGTAAGCTAAGTGCTTAAACTAAATGCAAATAATATGCTATAGTAGTAATGCAATGTAAGTGGGGAGCAAGATGTAGGGTGTAGGGAAGTGAATAGGGGACAAGTTCCTAGCATGCTTTCGAACTAAGGGGGCACCTTAGCTGCATAGTTGCTTCCTAATCTGGTGTGGGTTAGGGGGCGTGTAGGGCCTAGATTGCACTATTTGGTAGTCTCCCTGACCCTCGCTATTTATGTTGAAGGGAAATTCCACCCAAAGGGCATCCTCTAGTAGGTCGTTAACTTCCTTTGTCCTTTTAGGTGCATTTCCTTCTTATCCTTTGCTGTGGACTCGTCATCAAGAAATTCCACCTCTAACCCTTGCTCCATATGTATGTTGTTGATGGCTAGAGGGGCTACATTATCACTGTGGATAATAACCTTGCCACCTTCCTATGGAAGGTGAATTTCTTGGTGGATCAGAGAGGAGATGACTTATAATTGGGCCAACCATGGATTGCCCAATATTAAGTTAAAGCTAAGCATTTCCTCTATGACGATGAATTTAGCTGTGATGGGAAATTCTTCCCCTACCATGAAGGCTATTGTGATGGTACCCTTAATGATGACATTGAACCCATTAAAGGAGTTTAGGCATGTGGTTTTCATTGGTTTGATTTGGTGTGTGAGGCCTAACTTATCGACGATGGTGTATGGAATCACATTTGTTGCTGCTCATCATTGATGTGCACCCTTTGAATCTTGCATTTCCTAACACATATGGTGATAAACATGGAGGCTATTATGATTTCTTCCTTCTCAAGATTGATCTTAATTATCTTATTATGACATCTGATGGGTGTGGAGCTTGATTCTTGTGGCATAGGAGGTAACATCATAACATGGATGGAATTCTCATTTGCTAGGATGTCCTCTGTGACAAGAATGGGGATCAACATTCACACTAGAACTTCACAGTGGGTAGATGAGGTCATGATTAGGTCACAGAGGCTCAATGTTATGTTCTTCTACTTTAGTGATTACTTAACCTAGGCTAATGCATCTACGAAGTCTTTACCATTGGTTACATTTTTATTGGCTTTGACCTTTTTCATATGCCCTGAGAGATGAATTTTGCAGGGAGGTGACTTAGGCTTTGTTGGCTTGGCTTGTGCAAGGGTCTTGATGCTTGGTTGTAGGTTGCTGGTGGTGGCCTTCTCAGTTGTTTTGGCCATAGGGACCGACTTTAGTAGATCTAGCACCCTTTGCTCTTAATGTTGCCTAATCATTTTATTTGGGAGATGCTCATTGGGCCTCTCGGGTTGCCACCTAGAGGGTTTGTTAATGTTGCCAGTAGGATTAGCTCTTGGATGGGAAGGAATCGATGCATTGACCACTACCAGACTCTAGGTAGGTGAAGAGTTAGCATGTTGTGGCACCTTGACAATAAAGGGTGGTTGAACTGTTGTTGTTACGACATGCTGTGGTACCCTAACCACGAAGGGAGTTGTAGGTGCTTGAGGTGGCACTCTAATGATTAAAGGGGATTTCAAACGCATAGGGGTCATGGAGGCCCTTGTGCTACTAGAGGGCACATGGACCATGAATGGTTGTTGCACTGGTTCTGGTTGTCATCAATGTTAATAGCATTTATAATGTAGCTGATGTCGTCCACATCTAGAGGGTTCTTATACACCCTCATAGATTGGTTTTAAGGCCTAATTGGGTTAGTAGCATCAAGGACCAACTTGCCTCTATCAATAATTCTTTGGAGGTCATCCTGTAGGGCTATGAAAAAAATTAATGTCATGATTGGGCAATTGGTGGTAGTGTAGAATTGATCTAGCCTAAAGTGTTTTGGGATTGGGGGCTCATTCGGGGTTGCTAACGTGGGATTCCTTAGGAGCTCGCAATATCTATTGTATATTTTGTGAGCATCTTCAGGCATTTGCTTATATTGGATACGTCTAGCCTTTAGTAGTTGGTCCAACAGTTCTGAAAGTTTTAATGGCAGTGGGGTGTACTTGGAGTGATTCTTACACTCAAAGTTAGGCCTTAAAGTAGCCTATGTTGTGGCCACCAATGAAATGGGCTAGTTGGTTACTACAGTGCTAGGGCTAGTGGTTTTGTTGTTAGTTGGGACCTTGGGTGGCTTAGCCATTGGCCTGGGGTTCATTGTTTTAGCCTCTTTGGCCATAGTTGCCACGGTTGCATTTTACTTTTCTTTTTCCTTGTCTTTCCTCACATGCAGGTTTTTGTAGGCCACATAGGCTAGGTCCTTACTAGCTTTGGCTACATCTTGTATGCTTTTGGTTTGGGCAAAGGCTTGGTTTAAAGACTGTGGGCCTAAGTAGTATAGTTTTGACTTTATGAAGTCATTAACTACATCCTTAAATATGGCCAGGAGGTGAGGTGCTCCATCATTGGATGAATTTTTGTACGAGCTCTAGGGGGCCCTACTTAATTTGCATTAGTTCGTCTAGGGTGGTTTTTGGCTTCAAGTTGTACTTGATGCACATCACGAATTGGCTTAGAAGATCCTCCAGAGAGAAGATAGAGCATTTGGGTCATGCACGATACCAGTCTAGTACCTTGCTAATGTGCAACATAATGAACATGCGTATGATGGTATGTGGCCATGCCTACAACAACAAACACTTCGACCTAAATCTAAGTAGATGTGCGTTGGGGTCCCCCTCACCTTTGTATTTTGTGAATTGAGGTAATGGGACCCCAGCTAGGAGAGTTAATGGTGGGACCACAAGACTGATAAGGTTATCTTGGTAAAAGTCCAACACTTTGATGGTTTCAAAGGAGGCAGCCTTGAGCCACTTCACCTCTTCCATTAGGCTCTGAATCATTTGGAATGCTTGGTCTAAGTTGTGAGACACTCCAACTAACTGTGTTGGTTGTAAGACTTGTTGTTGGACTAACTATATGATCCATGGCCTTATTCTGGATTGTGGAATCATTGAATGGGATTGATGTGTGGGTCATGCTATAGGGATGATGATCGAGGCAAGTAACACATACATGGGTTGGGTTGATGCTAGGGACAGTGACAAGATAGGTAAAATGTAGGATGCTTGAGTCACATGGGGCCTAGAGATGGGCCTTACATGGAAGTGTGGTTGAGTTGACGTAGTTGCTATGGGAAATAATGGCTAGATGGGTGGCAGTGATGCCATGAAGGGTAAGCTAAAGGGAGTGAGTGCCTCAAGATGTGTTTGGTGCATTGTCATAATGGGCATTAAGCTAGATGGTGACATCGGTGCTATGACCATCTCAATAAGAATAAGTAAATGAGACTACAAAAGAGCCAATCTAGGGATCATTCATTGGAAGATGGCATGGAAGGAGTCCTCGTGCTTTGAGTAAGCTTCAAACTTGTATTGTTCTTCCTACAGGGATTCTTCATAGTCTGTCCCTACTTCGTGTTCACTTATTTAGATGAGCTAGGCTAACATCTACTAGTAGGGCTTTGTGAGTGGGAGGATGTCAAGTGAGGAGGGGTTGTACTCTCGTCCGTTGTGATGAACTAGTCCATAACCTCGCTTTACTTCCATGTCTAAGCGATCTATGAATAGCCTTGCTTAAATCTTTGGGAAAATGAAGTTGTATTGTTCATCACTTAGCATGGTGTACTCTGGGTCTTGCCCACACAGCCTAAGAGATTGCCTTGGCTTTGCCATTACAGGGTTCCCAAGGATGTTAATCCTAGTCTTTTGTTGAATGGACAAGATGATGAGTGTGCTTGGGATTGATGTTGAAGGCTATTTAAAATTCATAGATGTAGATAAAGTTATAAGAGGAAAGGAAAAGAGTTGATAAGTGCAAAAATGACTAACTCTAGTGACTACACTGTGTACATTAAGAGTTGACTACGCTCTCTACGTTGAGGGATAACTATATTCTCTACGCTGAGAGTTGACTACACTCTCTATGTTGAGGACCAACTACACTCACTAACAACGTCAAGAATTTGGCTAATTGTGGGAATGTGTGCTTTGGGGTTGCTATGTGGGGTTCTAAGGAAACTAATGATGGGATCTTGTCTACATCAACTAGTTAGTAGACAATGCCTACCCTAGCTTAAGATCTAGCTACTACCACAAGTGCAATAGGTCCATAGGAGTGTTGGGTCTATGCTAGTCCAAAGCCAGCAACGGTGATGTAGAGAGCACGTGAGACAACCACCAATGGAGTCTAAAGTGAAACTATTTTTGCCCTCCTTCTAGTGCTAGAAATTGTAGCGATCAAAAACGTCGATGGCTAGAAGATCAAGAGGTTCACAAGCACACAACCTAACCTTGAGTCTGCATGAGGGCTTCCTCGAGGTGGAGGTGGAATGACCTGAATGATCTTGTCGATCAAATAAGAACTTACTAGATGCAACCAGGGTGTGGCATGGTTAGTTGCGATACTGATGCAAAATGTTGCTAAGTATCTGAGTAGTGCCAACAATGTTAATGGGGTCAAGAGTAGTTAGGTTTTTGGTGAAAATAAGGATGCCAACAATGTTAATGAGGTCAAGAGTAGTTAGGTTTTTTGGAAAAATAAGGGTGCCAACATGTGGGGGCCACTGCCCAAGTGTATTTTTAGGTGCAACTATGCAATGAAATAGTAGAAAATGCAAATCCAATGCTAAAAATGCAAAGAAAGAAAGAGAGAAATGGAACACCACCCCAAATGGGGTTGAGTGTAGTTACCACCAAAAGGATATAGAAGGTACTTAGTATATAATAGGCATAGTGGACAATGCAGTCATAATCTTGGGGGTGTCTGGCCACAAAGATTGATGTTCTACTATGGTGTTTATGGCTGTTGGGTTGGCTGTCATGGTGTACCATTGATTGTAGTGTTCTGGTGGACTGCGATGGGTTGCAATGGTCTACAACTTTGTTTGTATGCCTTTGGTTCTCTCCCAAGTGCTCTTTGAGTTTGCCAAGTTTGTGGTTTGATGATTTGTGAACTCTGAAAATTGCCAACACTTCAAATTTGTCAACCTTGAAAGATTTTTCCACTCAAATTTTTCCAACCCTGAAAATCTTAAGGGCAGGGGTATTTGCAGGGTTAGGTTTAGCATGAAGTGCGAGGGAATGCCACATGGCAAAGGGGACGGTTGGAACTATGCTATTAGCCAACTATGCTTTTCACTGAGGCTAGTGATGTTATGTTTTGTCATGCTTTGTTGGACTTTACAAGATTGCGAGACTACGAGATTGTAACTACATTACCAACTACATGTGCCTGTGCCAATGAGACCACAAGGTACCTGAAAAAAATGCAAGTTTGGAGACTACACTCTGGGACTACACTCTTCACTGTCTTATGTGAGGTCAAGCATAGTTATAATTTTAAGGCTAAAAAGGGGATATAAAAAGATGCATTTTGCTAATTGCACTTATTAGAGATGAGTTGGAGTTGAGCTGAGTGTCGATGCTACATTGTGGAGGTTGTTGGAGGTTGTTTTTACTGACTACACTTGACTACGCTTTGGATTGGGGGAGAGTGTAGTTCCACACTTAGAAAAAATTGCAAAAAGATGGTTGTGTACTAACCGTGCTCTCCATTGGAGGTTGACTACACTCCCAATTAGGGATGAGCATAGTGTCAGCACTTGTCAAAACTTGTGAAAACTGGCTTCTAGTTGACTATGCTTGACTATGCTTTGGGGTAGTGGAGAGCATAGTCTTAACACTTAGAAAAATTTGCAAAAATTAGGCCTTCATGCTAATTATGCTTGACTATGCTCTAGGGTAGTGAAGAGTGTAGTCTCAGCACTTAGAAAACTCTAAAAAAACTATGCCTTTATGTTGACTATGCTTGACTATGCTTTGGGGTAGTGGAGAGCGTATCTTAGCACATAGAAAATTTTGCAATAGTTGGCTTGACACTTAGAAAAAAGTGCAAAATTGACCTTTGTGTTGACTATGCTCAACTACACTTTGGGGTATGGAGAGTGTAGTCTCAACACTTAGAAAAATTTTGCAGTTGGGACTCCCTAGTCTGAATTTGGTGGTATTTTAGAAGGTAGTGGAGAAGATCAAATAGTCCCATGTGGTGGTGGCTCCTGAGGTTCTGAATGACCTTCATTGGCTTTAGGAACATGTGGTAGTTGAGGTAGTTGAAGGTGAAAGGCATCTAGTAATGCCTTCATCTTCTCCTCCTTACTCTGAGAATCATTCATAATCCATGTAGCATCACCAATGTAGATTGGAATGGGAACATTCCATGGATAAGCCATTATTGGAAACATCTCCTTTACATTGACAAACCAGGTAGTGAACTATTTGTATTCGATGTTGAATGCCTTAACTACATTCTACAACTCTTGGTAGCTGTTTATCCTCCTAGCCAGGTTGTTGGTAGTTGATTGTTGATTAGTGAATTGTGCCTTGAGAACTTCAATTTTAGCATTTGCCACCACAAGCTTCTACTGCGTGTTTTTGTGATGCTTAAACTCAGCCTTGTATAGTAAGTACAAGCTGGCCACCTGCTTCTCAAGTTTAGACCACAACCGTCTGGTAGTCAACATGGCTAGATTTGCATAACAAAGATTGGCAAGCTCCATGTACTCTATCATATCCTCAATTTTCAACTCTTTTATCTAGATTTCCAATTTGTTGTAGGTGTTTATCCTATCAATGATGGGTTGCCATGGTTTTTTCCCTTATTAGAGCTATTGGAGGGTTTTGTTCACTTTTTCCTTCGCTAACTAGATGCGTTTTTTATTTACTTCTTTTTGTAGGCCAACCTATTCTCTGTAATGATCTTTGAATCTCTCAAATTTTAGAACCTTTAATTTTCAAGTGGCTACTTCAATCATAGTTTTCTAGCAAAGAATGTGGACCTCCTCCATGTAGAAATTTCTATTTTCTGCTACCAATCTCCTCACTTCTGTGTTTGATTTGGCTAGTTGCTCTTGTTGTTGATGGATGGAGTTAGTTAATTATTGGTTGTGCTCATCAAAATTTTGTAGGCGGTGATTTTCTATGATCAACTGGACATTCTCCTAGTGGGTCTAATCGAAGATCTTCTAAATTTTGTGCTATGTGGCTTCTGCCAAGGATCAATAGAATATTGCCATTTCTATTACACCCTCAACTCCTTTGAGTTTGGTGTGAAGTTGTTCCATAGCTTCATCTCTTGTCAACATTGGGTTGAGAAATGTGGGGTTGGCAATATAGGCTCTTAATTCAACAACTTTAGTAGTCAAGTATTCATTTAGCTCCTTGGCTATTTCGAGTTGCCCCTCCAATATGATGTTTTTTCCCTTTACCTCAAGTAGCTTCAATTGGGTTGTAGTAATGTCAAAGACATCTGAAAGTAGTTTCTTGGTTCCTACCAGTCAGTCCAACAATTCTTCATGCTGTGTTGTTTTTATTCTACTACTTGTGAGTCTTGCGAACATCTACACATCCTTGACTGTAGTGATGTTTGGTGTAGATGTCATAGGTGTGTTGAGTGTTTTGGCAATTTGATCAACAACCACTTTTGTTACTGTCTCTTGCCCCTAGTGCTGCATCACCAAAACTATTGCCCCCTCATCCTCCTCTAAGTGCACCACGAAAGTCATAGTGTTCCCAAAGATTTTTAGGAGTGATTGTTATTCTACAAGAGATATTGTGACCTCTTTTGTGCTCATATTTGACCTCATGGATAGCTACGTTCCTTGAGTAGAGAAAATGGATCCACCTGCATTCATCAAACTAATTATTCAGGCCACCTCATTGAGGTGACTTATTGCTAGTTTGTAGATGGTTGGGTCCCTGCCACTCATGCCTGCTTATTGCTCTTGTTCACTCAAGAGCCATTATTTGTATTCTTATAACCATTGGATGGTTGTAGCGATGTTTGGCATAGTTGTTTGAGTGGCAGGTGGAGGTGGTGGTCACTACTCCTCTTTTTGGATAGTGGTTGCAAGTGTCTTATCCTTCATCATTTCTGCCCAGTTTGTGGAGAAAAAAATTCTGATAGTATCATTAGTGTAACAAACTATCCCTCCCCTTCAATAGAGTTTTCTGATGAGGCATGGAAAGGGGAGTGCCTTTCTTCCATGTTCATTTTTTTAAAATTACCTCTCCATCTCTAGATAGATCAGCTATGGAAGGTTGACCAGGGATCTCTGACTTAGAGTGGTGCATGCTTAGGTAGAGAAGGTAGTGATTTTACTTGGCCTCACCATGGGATTGAGGTGGAAGGCCACAACCTTGTAGTGAATCCTCTCCACTAGTGTGAACATGCCAAACTCCTTGCTATCAATGCCATAGCACCATTGCACCTATTCTTTCTTGATACTAGGATCCTCCTATGTTAGGATCTTAGTAAGGTTTGTCCCCATTTCTGGCAACCCAAGCACTATAGCAATGGCCTATGCTGAGTAGGACATTGAGATGTCCTTGATTTTTACTGTTGATTCGGGCTACCTGTTATTTCAAAATTGGAATGTCTCTCCCATGCACCACTGCCTAGTGAAAGTGTGATTGGCCACATGGGAGAGGCCTTTAGTTAGTCTTACAGTTCTCTTGGTGCATGCTCTAGGAAAGGGCTAAAGTTTCACTCCTGGAGCATTGATTTTTGGACCTCCCTTGATCTGATTTGATTTAGGCAAGCCTCTATCAAGGTCACCTTGAGATTTGTTGGTTGTACTGGTGCATCATCCCAATGGAAGTGTTCTATTGCTGCTGCTAGTTCTGGAATCTATCAGATAGATTCCACCTCTGCCTCTTCCCTAAGAGGACCTGTGGTGTGGGTTGTGAGTGGTTCTTCTTGGCCCCTTCCCATTCTAGACCATTTCTCCCTTGGTTGGGATAGTCTTGCTTCCTATGTATGGTTCCCTTTTGGTGGCATTTTTGGTTACAACACATCCATGGATTAGTAAATATAATGTTTAACTTTAAATTTTTGAATACCTTCTCTTGTTAGTTGGTTACACTATGGTTAAGGTTGGACCATGGCATATTGATTATTTTATTAATTAATTATTAATTATTTATTGTAAATGTCATCGAAGCTTGTTGGAAAGGTTTAACTCTTGTAATTTAATGTTTAAGAGTTTATTTTTTAGTTAAACCTTTGTGGGAGTTAAAAAAATCATGAAAATTTTTTTATCAAAAAATGGTATATTTGTGGCCCCCACGATGAAGAGCTTACCTCCAGTAGCTGTAGTGTTGAAGAACGGAGTGATTTAGATCAACAGTTAGGAAGTTATGGGCTCTGGAAGGTTCTAGACTCTAGAAATTTGAAAAACTCCCTTGGCATTTGTGAGAAAATGTAAAATTTTCAAAGTGAGGTTGTGTATATATATACTATTTTTCCCATACGTCAATGAGGCCCCATATATGGGGCTTTGTATATGGATCTACTCTATCGACAGGGCCTTGTATACGGGGCCCATAGGCAAAAATTTTGAAATTTGAATATCTCAAAAAATATAAGGAAATTTTCAATGAATTTGGGATCCATGGAATCCCAAAAAAATCAAGAATATCATGGAAATCATTGAAGAGGATATTTGAAAGCTTAAAAATTGAAAATTTTGATGGAGAATGTATTTAATGAACAAAATATGTAAAGGAACATATGGTGGGATGTAGAAGATGGATGTATGAAGGATTCTATTCGCAAGAATGTCTAAGGATAAGGTACTTAATGAACCCAACCAAGATATATGCAAGTGGATCCTTTCCATATCAGGCACATGTCTTGTTTTCCCTTGCATACCCTCAACCTAGGGAGTCCATGGGCCCCATAGGTGACTAATGGTCGATAAAAGTTAAGGACCAAACCTCGGAAGATTCTACCTAAGAATTCAAATACATTAGACCAAGACATGGAATTGAGAACATGGATATTGGTAGTAAGGTGAGTTACGGTTAGCATAGATGGATGATAGAGAAGGTGGAATGGAATTTCAAACTAAGGTCATAAGAAGTCCCTTGTGGATTTTATGTTTAAAATAACTTGAGAAGATCCATCCTTAGTCTAGACCAAAACCAACCTCTTTTAGTAACTTTGCATCTCCACTCCAAAACTGATCCACTCCCTTGAGACACAAGAGTGCTCCTACAGAATAACCACCATTCCATAAAGAGAAGAAAAGAGAAGTAGGAAGTGAGAGAGGGCCTTAGTTAGAGGGGATCTTCAGGCATGGGTAACATGTCTTTCTAGTCCCATAACTAGTGCTTGTAGCCTATTTATTTATCTTAGGGGTGTGCTTTGAATTCCCATAATGTTTTTTTATTTTTTATTTTTATTTTTTTCTTTTTGGATGGGAACCACACCATGCAAAGACATTATTTGACTTCCTATTATTGGTCAAAACGGAACAATAAGAAATCCATAAAAACACTCAAGCCTAAGTAAGTAGAAGAGGACAAAGAGTATTGAGTCCCCTTGAAGTCACACCTTATACAAACCTTTGAATCCTTTCCAATTTTGGAAATTTCCAAAGCCATGAATTTATTAAAAGTTGATTTAATGAAAATGGAACTCAAACTTCCAAAATAAGGAAAACCATAGAGTTTGTGAATGGGTGGATGTTATGGACTTACTACCTATTCCATGAAAAAGAAACCATGACTGAGCCATCAGTATAAAAATTCAAAAATAGAAACTAGATATTAGCAAATCAAAAACATAAAGCACAAACCACCATTAGTAGTAGCTACAACACCACTATCCTATGGCAATAAAGCACTTTAATTAGTAAAAATTTGAAAATCACACTTAACAAAATGAAGTAAAATATATAACAAAGTGTAAAATATCCAAGAAAGATTCAAATGTACTAACAATGGTGTAAAACAAAAAATGGTGTAAAAATAAGAAAAAGTTTAAAAATGAAAAAGGTATAAAATAAATAATTTACAAAATTAAAAATGTGGAAAAAAAAAATAGAAAAACTGAGGAGCCATATGGATGGTTACCATGGATGGCCATCTCCCCCATGATTATGTTGGAAGGAGGAGATTTGAAAAATTGAGCATGGTTGTCCATCTATTGAGGCAGTTGTTGCACTGGCTTACTTGAGCTCATGGAAAAACTTTATTTGTTGGATGTTGATCAATTGGTTTTTATTTGAGCTCTCAGGTTTGTGTATAGTCATGGCCCCAAAAGGAAAGGCTTTGTTGATTATATAAGGACTCTCCCACAAAATTTGGAATTTATTTTTCTAGGGTATGTGTGTGGGATTCCGATAGAGAACCTTATCTCCTGGTTGAAATTTTACTTTTCATATTCTCAAATCATGTTGTTGTTTGTTGAATGCCTTGTGCACTTCATTCAAAGATAGAGCCACTAATCAATTTTCATCTAGCAAATTGAGGTTGACCAATCTTTCCTTTTGTGCTAGATTTGGATCAAGGTCTAAGTCATAGGCTATTGAGAGTGTATGAAGCTCAGATTGCATTGAGAGTGTTGAAAGTTTTTTGTACACCAACTCATAGGGAGAGTAGCCAATAGGAAGTTTCCATGTTGAGCAATAGGCCCATAGGGCATCGTTGAGTTTTGTGCTCTAATCTCTCCTATATTTGCTTATGGTCCTTGTTAAGATATTTGTAATCTCCCTATTGGTGACTTGTCCTTGACCGTTGGCTTGGGGGTGATAGGGTGTTGTTAATTTATGTTCAACCCCCAAGCATTACATAAGTTTTCGAAAAGTGACACTTGTAAAATGAGTTCCATTGTTAGAAATTAGTGCACGTGGCACTCCAAACTTGTTTACAACATGTTGTTATATAAATCTAGTAGTAATGGATGATATACAATTGGTGACAGCTACTGATTTTTCTCATTTGGTGCAGTAGTTGACTGCTACAATGATGTATATCTTTCCATTGGACATGGGCACGATGGGACCCATGAAGTATATGTTCCATATATCAAAGGGTTCCAATGGTTGAATCCACTACTGAGGATCCTCCATTCATGCAGTCATCCCACCATCTTGTTAATAGTGTTCACAAGATCGGACAAATTGATGGGCATCCTTGAATATTGTAGGCTAATAGTATTTTGCCATCAAGAATTTTATGGTTGTGCATCTCCCTGCCTAGTGACCTCTTCAAGGGCCTTCATGAGCATCTTGGAGAACATGTAATTGATCTGTATTAGGGACACACTAACAAACTAGGCCATTAGTGCACACCTTGTAAAGGTGTTTGTTGATTTCCATGAAGTACTTTGCCTAGTCAAGAAACTATTATCTTTTTCTAAAGTCTAGATCTTGTGGCATCTCCTGATTGAAAAAGTAAGTGAGGATGCCATTATACCATTTTGGTTCAGTAGGCACTTGGTCATTTATTACTCTTGTAAAGAGAAATTCATTTAGAAATTGATCAGAGAGTGGATTCTCCTTCTATTTATTATCCCATCTTAATTGAGAAAGGTGTTTAGTGATCACATTCTCAGTTCCTTTCCAATCTTCTAGTGTGAGATCAAATTCCTACAAGATCATGAACCACTGTATGATATGGGGGCTCATCATTGGCTTATTCATTAGGAAGCAGATGGCATTGTGATTTGTGTGCACAAATACTTTGTAGCCAAGCACATAGTGCTTGAACTTTTCAAGAGCATACACCACTACCTTTAGTTCTTTTTTAGTTGTGGTGTAATTCAATTGTGCACCCACAATGCTTTGGCTCACATAGTAGATGTAATATGGATGTTTCTTATCATCCAACTATGTAAGCATTGCTTCCAAGGCATAATTAGATGCATCTATCTTTATATTAGATGGCCTAGACTAGTCTAGTATTAGTAGAATTGGAGTTTCTATGAGTTTCTCCTTTAGTAGTTGGAATGCATGTTTGCACTCCTTGGTTTAGACAAATGGTACATCTTTCTTTGTAAGCTCAACCAACAACTTTACAATCTTAGAGAAATTATATATAAACTACCAGTAGTGTATCCAAGGAATGAGTAACCGTCTTTAATTATATCTGGTTGATGTATGATTTTTGGATGACCCTAATCTTTTCTGGGTCTATCTCAATCCCTACCTAAGTAATTCTATGCCCTAGTACCATGCCTTCTTAGACCATTAAATGGCTTTTTTACCAATTGAGCTTGAGGTTTGTTTCAACACATCTTTTTAGTACTTGCTTAAGGCAATCCAAGGCATGCTCAAATGTAGCCCCATAGGTAGAGAAGTCATCCATAAAGACTTCTATTTTGCTACCAATCTATTACTAAAAAATACTAAGGACCAAGTGTTGAAATGTTGTAGGGGCATTGCATAGGACAAATGGCATCTTACAATATGCAACAGTCCCCCACGGACTCATGAATGTTGTCTTAGCCTAATCCTCTAGTACAATCTGGATCTAGCTATAGCCACTATAACCATTCAAGAAGCTATAATAGCAATGCCTAGAGATAGTGTCCAACACTTGGTCTACAAATGGTAATGGAAAATGATCTTTAAATGTTGTCATTTTCAATAGCCTATAGTCAATGTAGACCTGTCACTTGCCAACTTTCTTTGGCACAATTACAAGTGGACTAACTCACTCACTATCCACGATGGCATAGATGAACCTCACCTTAAGGAGTTGTTCTATTTCCTTCTTGAAGATCTGCTTCAACTTGGGGTTTAGTCACCTCTATGACTGCTTTCTTGGCTTCATGGCTAGGTTGGTGTAGATATGATGCTAGCATATCCTTGGATTGATTCTTGTCAGTTTGGGATATGACTAAGCAAAGGCTGTTGGACATTTGTTGACCACCTACAACAGCTTGTCTTTTTGTTCAAGAGCAAGATGTGCATTGATTATAACCAACTTGCCATTGTTTAAAAATGCATACTTCATGCTAGTTGGTAGAGTTTTTATCTCTAGGGGCTCCTTCTTGAAATCATCAGGGATTTCAAAATCTCCCCAATAGGTGTCATCATCTTCATCATTAGAGAGTTGGAAATGAACTTGCTTAAGTTCATCCATGCCTTTGACATAAGCACATGTTAGGCTCTCAGTAGGTTCCATACATAGTGTGCTATTGTTAGAGTTAGCTATCAGCCATTGGGTATCCTCTTGTTTTGTGGTTGCTGCTTATAGGCACCTTTGGATATCTATTTCATGTGCACACTAATTGCATGCTTTAATGAATGTACCTTTGATGGACCAAATTTTCTGCACACAATTGCACCTATTATCATTATATGTGATGCATAGAACATGCTTCTTCTCAAGCCATCCAAATTCATTCTCCTTGGAGATCTCCAAGGAAAGGTCCCTTATGCCCATTCGTGCATCAATTGTGCTTAACCAAGCCCTTCCCATAATGATGGGAAAGTCACCTTTGCAGTTTTCCACCTTGATCACCAGAAAATTGGCAAGATAGGACCAACCACAAACTATGGTTACAATGTCCTTCACTAATCCCAAAGGAACAGTGATTGACTAGTTTGCAAATTCCAAATGGATGTTGCTTTTCTTGAGAGGTGGTAGGTTCTAAGAATTGTACATGTCATGGAAGATGAGATTGACATAAGAACCAGAATCAAGAAGAGCCTTGCATGGCTCATGTCTAGTGATCTACAAGTAAATGAGAGGACTTCCTAGATTAGATCTCTTTGCAGGAAGGTTGCTAGCCTTGATCCAATTAGAAACAACATGAGTTAATATCATAGTGTGGATCTAAGGTGATGTTTGGTTTGAAGGGTACTCGAATGTGTTTGATGTAGAGGATGAGGATGTTAGAGATATAGGATGACTAGTTGCATTAGGTTATGAGCATTTTTGAGGACTATTGGATCAGAAAAAGGGTTGTTTCCTAGATCGATTGTCCAAACCACTTGGTTGGAAGGTTGGTTGTGAATGTACAGCCCTTGTAGCATTTCATTGCTATGGTTGTGATGGAATTTCACCCTAGATGAATGGTGAATGAGTTCAATGGTACTTTGGAGGGTAACAAGGATGTTAGAATATGGTGTGGCTAGTAGAGCTTCATGGAGAGACGGGTTGCTGAACATAGTACCCATATAGATTTGGTTGCTTGTAAGGGTATTATTGTCTTAGTAGTGGCATTTCCCATGACTATGGTTGGTGGCATTGTTGATATTGTTCAAATGGTTGTGGTGGAGATCCACTTGGATAGTAAACCTATTGTTGCTGGTGGAACTACCTTAGATTGCCTTGAGGATAAAGCAATAATCTTAGTGCTTGTCTTCATGCTAGTCGAGGATTCAACATGTAAATCCCAAACTCTTGTAAGTGTGACACCACAGAGCAACATCCCTTAGGATGTTCATACTGAAAAATTTCACAACCAACATCATCATTAGAGTCTATTTTCACAACTTTGTCTACTACAGTAGCTTTGCATTTACCTCTTTAGTAGGCACATTCAGGTTCTTTCTGCCTCCTATGATCATGATTACTATTTTTCTCTTTGGATTCTTCAACAATCTTCATAGTAATTTGAAATTTTTCACTCAAAGAGTCCCATAGTTTATTAACCTTTGCTGAAATATTAGAAATAGATTTCTGGATGGGCAAGGTTTTTCTATTCACCACTTCATCGAGTGGTGACTTCTCTTCATCATAAAATTGGACCTCCCTTTTCCTTATGGAAGCATCCCTATATTCTTTTGCACTTTTTGTTTTTTGCAACTCACCTTTTTCTTTAGCAACTTTCTCTATTAGCATTTGTATTTGATAAGCTCTTAGTTTAGATAGTCGCCCTTGGGCATAAACCCCAAGAGTCTTATAGTTTCTACTCTAAGCCCATCTATGATGTGGCAAAGTTGTTCTATTTGAGAATAACCATGACCAAGTTATCCATGTAAGAGAGAATAGTATCTACCCATGGTGGCATCCAAGCGTGCATGTGTTCCCTGTTTCCAGCCTTGGATTTGCCCTCTCAGATTAGACACTCTAGAGTATGTTTGGTATTTATCATTGAATAGCTCGACCATTATACTCTATCAGCAAATAGATTCCAGCTCCAAGGATCAGTACTAGCCTTCTGCTTCCTTGATCAGTGTCTTGGGGAATAGCTTGAGTTCATGCTAATCATTTTCAATGTTTTGTAAGGCATAGGCATTGTAAAAGGCTTATAGATGGTTTTACGTATTAGAGTTGATGAGTCACATTCTGTTGGTTGCGTTGATGAGACCTCGTCAATGCGGCCTTGTTGTCTGGGCTTTGTCGATGAGGCCTAGTTGATGCATCATATCATGCATCGACATGGCCTTATTGATGTAGTACCTATAGTTGGCTATAAATATGTGCTTGCAGCCACATTTATGATAAGTAGAGATTGTAGTTGTAGTAGAGCTCTTGTATTTTTTCCATTTGAAAGTTAGAATTTTTCCCCGAGTGCTCGTAGCAAGAGTCATTGAGTGTATGGATCTTTATTCAAGAATTATTGTACCTAAGCATAATAGTGTGTGCAGCAATAAAGATAAGCTTTCTGATAAACCTTGCAGCACTTTGGATAGATTAGCTATTTCATTTATGTTCTTAATTTTTTATTAAATATTTTTCATTAGTTATTAAATATTTTCTAGTTATTACATTAATGAAGTAATTAAGCCAGATAGATTATGCACATAAGTATGATCGCTTCGAGCATAACACATATTCGATTGGTAATCCTAGTAGCATTATTGCTTGGTATGCCCAGTAGCATAGCATTTGGTCACCTAGCAGTAGATACGTGGGTGTAGGACATGTATGAAAAGTGGGATCAGATGCTTATGTTAGGATTAGTTAATTGATAGTTAATTAGTTAATTTAGATTAGTTAATAAAATTCCTTTTATCTACATTTTGAGCATGAAACTATAAAACACAAAATGATAAAAATTGGATGCCTCAGTTACACTTAACGATACCAATGAACATCACAAGTGTAATTGGGAAGACAACGATTAACCTTAAGGTAAGATTCACTTCCTAAAGGACTATTGCACTAGAAATGATAAAGTCTATGGAATTCGATCAAGTCACACATGAACGCTTCATTATTTGTATGGTTGGACATAGGGGTATCTTGTTGCTCATCATTGGCATCATTGCTAGGGACTTTGTTTGTGGAACATGCACTATTTATGTTTAAGTGAATATCATTAATATCGTTGTAGGAACCTCAAGGTCAATGTCATTTCCACTATACATAAAAATTATAAAAGCATATTGAAAATTTTATTTTGTTGCTACCTAGAAAAATAAGGCTCTCAAATTTGAAAGAGTTAAGAATCACTATAGAGACCAAGTTGGCCTATAGAAGAAAGTGAATGAGAAGCACATTCAAATGGCTAAGGTAAAAGTAAATAAGGCACTCCAACAACTCCAACAAGGGAGAGAGGTGTGGCAACCCATCATCGATGGAATAGATACCTATAAAAGAGTTGAGATTTGCCTAAAGGAGTTACAAATTGAAGAAATGATAGAGTATATGGAATTGGCCAACCTTTGGTATGCAAACCTGGTGATGCTGACTACTAAATGGCTACAATAAGAACTTGAGAAGCAAGTGGATAACTTGTACTGATTGTACGAGGCTGATTTCAAGCACTATAAAGACACTAAGCAAAAGCTTGAAATATCAAATGCTAAACTTGAGGTTCTTGAGGCATGATTCACTGATCAACAATCAACTACTAAGAACTTGACCAAGAGAATGAATAATTATTAGGAGCTGTAGAACATAGTAAGGGCATTTGATATCAAATGCAAGCAATTCGCTGCTTAGTTCATCAATGTCAAGGAGTTATTTCCAGTAATTTCCTAACCTTGGAATGTGCCCATTTCTACCCACATTAGTGAAGCTACATGGATAGTGCACGATCCTAGAAGTAAGGAGGAAAAATGAATGCATTGTTGAATGCCTTTTACCTCCCATCAGAAGTTGTAGTAGTGACAGGATAGCCACAACCAGCTCAACCATCACACATGTTTAAAGTTAGTGAAGGTCCCTTAAAACCTTAGGAGCCAACACTAACTGGGACTATTTGACCTTCTCCACTGACTTCATGCCATCAAAGGAAGTGTCATCCAATTTTGAAGAGCCATGTCATGGTGTTCAATTTTGTGTCATAAACACGACAATTTTTGTAATGTGTTGGTTTGTACACTTGGGTACTCAATTTTGTCAAACTCCTGCTGCCACATAGATAAAGGAAGAGTAGCAACCACCTTCACCACCTGCACAAAAAATGCAGCTGGGCCTGCAAACAACAACAACATACATCCACAAGGTTCAGGAAATGCTCTCGAGTCAGCGAGAGCAATCCGGCAGAATTGGTGGAGGAGATGATCCTTTGATTTATCACCCTGCCATAGCCACCTAGAGCAAGTGGCACAATTAGTTAGCTTACTTGAAAGGGTAGGGCTGATATTTTTCACCGCATGAGCACCCATTCTAGCTAGAACAAATCCAAGCATCTGAGATGTATCAACTACAACCTAGCAATTATTCCCTGAAATCTCAGGGATTGCTGCTATTTTCTCGGTACGCTTGGAAGATGGTGAGGGGGCGACGGTCCTGGTGATGTAGCACCAGGGATAAGAAGTTACAGCCAAAGTAGTTGCTGATACAATTGCTACTACTCTTAATGCATCGGCAACACCTGTACCAAACATCCATGGTCTACAAGATGTACAGGTGTCTGCCAGAACTTTACATAGTAGGATTGATGCAACCCAATATGAAGAAATGTTGGACCGACTGGTAGGAACCGAGCAACCGCCTCCGGATGTCTTCGACCATCAAGACAACATCACTGCAACCCAGTCGAAGCTATTATCAGCAAGGGGCAAGAGCCTTATTTTGGAGGGGCAACTAGAAGTTGCTCAAGCTACTTGTTAGCGCTTGGCAATGGAGGTTGCCCAATTAAGAGCCCAGCTTGCCGATCCAGCCATCCTCGACTGCGAAATCACCAGAGAGGAAGCTTTTCAACAACTTCAGCTTAAACTTCAGGTTGTTGAGGATGTAAGGGAGATGACGATCCTAGACAAGTCTATAGCAGATGCCTGAGCGTATCATTTAGAGAAGGACTTGGCAAAGGTTTGTTAGGATAACGTGTAGCTAACCATAGAAGTTCATTGCTTACGCAATGTTGATGTAGAGAACGAGCACATGAAAGATTTTATCCACCAACAGCAGGAGGAGCTAGCCAGGGTAAACAAAGATATGAGAAGGTTGATTACTGAGAATCAGAATCTATCAATGGAGGAGGTTCGGGCATTGTGACAGAAGTCTACAATCAAAATTACCGCTTGGAAGAATGAGGTCCTAAAGTTTGAAGAAGACAAAAATCATTACAGGGACCAAGTGGGATTGCAGAAGGAGGTAAATGAGAAGCACATTCAAGTCGCTAAAGTCTAGATGAACCAAGCGCTCTAGTAGCTCCGAGAAGGAGGCAATGTATGGCCATCCATTTTCAATGGATTGAATGCCTACAATCAGGCAGAAATATGCCTAAAGGAGCTGCAAATTGAAAAAATGATAGAATACATGGAGTTAGCCAACCTTCGGTATGCAAACCTGGCTATGCTCATTGCTGGGAAACTATGGTCAAAGTTAGAGAAGCAAGTGGCTACCTCATATTCCCTATACGAGGGTGAGTTCCAAGTGCACAAGGCAACAAAATAGAAGCTGGCAATAGCAAATGGGAAACTCGAGGTCCTTCGTACAAGCTTTGAAGGCCAACGTACCATTGCGGATGACCTGGCCCAAAGAATGAGTGACTACCAGCAATTGCAAGCATCAATCCGAGCATTCGATATCAAACGCAAACAATTCACAGCCTGGTTTGTCAATTTGAAAAAATTCATTCCAGCGCTGCCTTGCCCTTGGGAAATTCCAGTTCCAGGACACATTGGAGAAGCTGCCTGGATCGTGAACGACCCCAGAAGCAAAGAAGAGAAAATGAGGGCTCTCTTAGAGGCATTCCAATTGTCCCTAGAAGTTGCAGCTATCGCAGGGTTACCGACATCCATGCTACCACCAACGCACAAGCCAGAGGCTAGAGAAGGTTTGTCAGAACCATCGCCCCTAGGGACGGTGTGATCTCCTACAGTGATTTTGTACATCATCCTACACTGCAGAGGACTAGCGAGGTGTTCAATTTTGTCTTTGAACACTGTCATTTTTGTAATTTGTCCCCCTCTGTAACTCAGGCACTTGATAAATTCATGTTGTGTCATGTGTCTGTCATTTATGTGTTTAAGTCATGTGTGTTGTAAATCAGAATCCATACCTTCCAAATTGTAAAGTAACTTCAGGATGAGTTTTTACTCAATTGTGGGGGTATGATGAAGTGTTAAAAGTCAATGCATTGACTGTGTTGCGTATACGGGGCTACGTATACATGGCTGCATCGATGCAGGCCCATCAACGTAGCCATCCTACGTCGATGTGGCCTCGTTTATGCAGCCACCCTTCTCGGCCTATAAATATGAGGGCCTTCCGCCTCATTTAGGCATCTTTTTGAGTAGTTGTAGCGAAGCTCTTGCAGTTTGCTCCCACAAGAGATAGAATATTTTCCAAGTGCCTGCAGCAGGTGTAAGAAAAGTGATTGGATCTTTATTCGAGCGCTGATGTATTTGAGCCCATTGGCGTGACAATAATAAAGATGAACTGTTCAAGCATACCTTGCAACATTTGGACTTAGTTATTTCATGCATTCATAGTTTAATGTGTTTATGCTTTATTAATTACTTGTTGCTTAAATAATTTAAGGTGTTTATGTTTTATTAGTTACTTATTGATTATTACTGTTTTCATTATTATAATTTCAATCATTATTATTCATTCGTAGTTCGTTTGAGACATAAATATGACCATCTCGAACGTAATGCTAACACTTGGTAAACCTAGTGACGCTTAACTTCTGGTAACCCAGTAGTGTTAGGAAATGCTCAGAACGTGCTCGGAAGATGGGATTGGATACTTATGCTAGGAGTAGTTAGAATATAAACTAGGATAATTAGAGATAAGATAATAGTTTATTCCTTACCTTTCACAATTCAATTAATCACCGAAAAAGATAATTAAAAAGATATAAAAATCATTAGCCTTAGTCTCACTTAACCATCGTAAATAGAACTTCACAAGTGAGATTAGGATGATAACGATCGTTCTAACACAAGGTTTCACTAGTTAGAAGTTTGGTGTGTGTTAAGTGCTTATAGTTTGCAGATTTTGACCGAGTTGTGCGTGAACGCTCGTGATTCGTATGGTTTGGCGTAGGGATACCTAGCCACTCATCATTGGCGTTGTTGTCGGGGACTGCTAATCTTGCATGCGTCATCTAACTTTAGTGAAATTATCATTTAAGTCATTGGATTGAACCTAGGATAGGAATATCTTCGCATGTTAGGCGAATTTAGGTTAATTAATTAAGGTACCTTGGTTATTCCTTACCTTTCACACTTCAATTAATCACTAAAAAAGATAATTAAAAAGATATAAAAATCATTAGTCTTAGTCTCACTTAACCATCATAAATAGAACTTCACAAGTGAGATTTGGATGATAACGATCATTCTAACACAGGGTTTCATTGGTTAGAAGTCTGGTGTGTGTTAAGTGCTTATAGTTTGCGGATTTCGACCGAGTCGCGCATGAACGCTCGTGATTCGTATGGTTGGGTGTAGGGATACCTAGCCACTCATCACCCATTTACAAGAGTCTGAGACATGTGTACTTAATCTAAAATTTGTTAAAAAGAAAATGTCTAGAAGATTACCTTATCCACAAGGTAATTACAAGTAGCCCTATCAATAATCATAGTATCCTAGTAGAGCTTATTCTCAACCACAAGAGCAATTCCAATAGTAGTGGTAACAGTTGAAGTCATGGGGGATGCCATCTCCAAGACAAGAATATCTGTATTGACAACTAGATCCTTACAAATATTATGTCCAACATCCTATATCACTAGGTAGTGCTCTTATTCATGCTTCTTCTCATTACTATCCAGTTGAATACCACATGCCTAATACCCCATGCATGAAATCATAGTGTTACATTTCTTAACCAACTACAGGACACTTTTATCAAGCTCTTGATCCTCTACCACTAATATCCTTGCAAGTTGATAGGGGTCCTATTGGTTCAAAACCAATGGGATATATCATACAAATTGTAGTGTAATCTAGTTGTAAGCTTCAGGGATAATGTTGAGTGGATTGCCTAGAACAGTCATGTATATTATTGTGTTCAATGTATATAAAAGAGATTATAATATATATGATACAAATGAAAACCCATGTCATAGTGAGAGGTTGAGAAAATATTTATAATTTTATAATTGCTAATGTTTATGGGTTTTATAATTATAAGAAACAAGTAATAAACACACATATTGCAATCCCACCTAGGAATAAGAGTAATACTTTTGTTACAATCCATCAAGCGGATGGGTGCAACAGCATGCATGCACACACAAATACAAATGAAAATAAAATGGCTCTTGCTCACAACCTCGAAGGTCCAACACCATGTCATAGAGTTGTGAGCTTCTTGGGTAAGGTTGAATTATCATAGCTTATGAAAACAAGAAATGAATAAATACTTTTATGGTGTTAATGTTTTATAATGTCTTTTAATCTTTTAATGTTTAAGGCATGAATGGTGCAAAAATGAGGAAAAATCATAAGCTTTATTCATTGTGCAAACACTAAATTTCACATCAACTAAACAATTTTGGACTACATAAGCAAGGTAGCACTTTGATAGAGTCAAGCTGCACTTTTAAAAGCAATGACTCAAACAACACATAAAACAGGGAAGGAATCACTTGCCCAATTTGAAAAATTTAGAAGTTCTTAGCATACTATTATCAACTATCTAAAAACTTTGCAAAGAGGCATGCATTCAATGTACAAATGGGCAAGGATGTCCTATTTCTCTTACTTTATTTGGTCTTTTATTAATGAATTTAAGAAGTGGGTGTATAAAATACCAACTCATTTTGCAATTACAATAGGAGATAATCCTATTATACCCTTACTCTATGCTAATGATGTTACCTTAATTTTAAATTCAATGAAAGGACTACAGTAAATGCTTAATACTCTTAACGACTTTTGTTAGTATTCAAGAATGAATCAAAGTTCATCATTGTCATCATCCTAAAGTTTTATGAATAAAATGGGATCAACCATTCAAGAATAAAAATTAATGTTCAAAAAATACAAGTTATGATTTGTGGCACACAAAAAAAGATATACAATGTTACTATATGAGATTAACATGTGAATATAATTTTCTCTTACAAATATCATTGCCATGAATGCTTTTGCAATTAAAAATGGGATTAGTGCATTACTCACAGAGTTATAAGTGGTATACTATTTTCTTATATGGATGCACAGTTTAAGCACTAGGTCTTAGTACTAATAATTTGAAGGTCACCAAAAGAGTATAGAATTTGATGAGTTAAAGGTGAAACTACAAACACACCTGATTCCTTGATTTTATTAGAGTGTAATATAATACCCCAATGAGCATATGCTATTTTTCAATTTATTGCTTATACTAAAAGAATAGAAAAATTAGAATAGATCAAATTTTCTAGAATAGTTTTTGAAGAGACAAGAGTTGGAATAATATTTTAAAGGGATACAATGGTTGAAGACTTTAGGATATCTCATTGGAGTAGATACAAGGTAATGCAAAGCACATTTGTATGTTAGTTGAGTAGTAGGTTTAAGAAAGTTATGGTCAAATATAGAAGGCAAGAAAAAAATTTATATGGAGTGTGATGAGTCGTAAGGTACCCCTACACCCAACCATATAAATCACAGGCATTCACGTGCGATCCAGTCAAATTCCACAGACTATAATTACTAAGTACGCTAGAGGTAAATAGTGCATGTGTTGTTTGTTCGTTGTCTTCCTAGTCCCACTTGTGGAATGCAATTGTATGGTTAAGTGTGACTGAGGCATAAGATTTTTCTTAGTTTGTGTTTTATCAAATTACTCACCTAGAATAAGAATAAAAGTAAGAGTAATTAAATGCTAACTATATTATGGTCTAATTTAGCCTAACACAAGTAATCGTTCCCACTTCCCAGAAACATCTTGAACTTTGTGTAAACACTGTTGGGCTATCAAACGCTAATCGTTTCTAAGCTACCAAGAGTTACATCAATGCTTGAATAATGATCCATTCACGCTTAGACCCTTGCTATAGGCACTTGGAAATTATTCTAACTCTCAAATGAACAAACTACAAGAGTCTCACTACTTGACTACCAAAAAACTACCCCAATTGTGAGCCTAGGCACTGTATTTATAGACCTGGGACTAACTTTCTGATATTGAATGTACGATATTGCATCTTGGACCAGGATATTACGTACTCGATATCGTGTACAATTAGATGCATACAATTAGATGTCATGGATGGGGTAAATAAAAAGAATTTAATTGTAACAATGTCTACGAGTAAAGAACTTAACTTAACCAAACCAAATGATATGCAAGTGGGTCCTCCCCAAAGTAAGCACAAGCCTTTTATGCCCTTGCATAACTCCAAACCAAGAAGTCTGTGGGCTCCATGGATGATTAATGGTTACAGAAAACTAAGTACAAAACCCAAAAGTAGTTGATTGAGAAACCCAACACATCAAACCAGAACATTAAATCAAAACATGAACTCGATAGTAAGGTGAGGCATGAAAAGCATAGATGGATGATAGAGAGAATGGAATGGAGTTCCTAATTATGGTCATGTGAAGTCTCCTGTGGAGTTTGTGATTAAATAACTTGGTAGGATTCATCCTCAATCCAGACCAAAACCAACCACTTTTAGTGACTTCCCATCAACATTCTAAGACTAGTTCATCCCCTGAGACACAAGAATGATCTCACAAAACAACCACTATTTCAAATTTGAGGAAAGTACGAAGTGAGAAAGGGCCTTAGTTAGAGGAGATAAGACAAGTCCCATAACTAGTGCTTGTAGCCCTTTTATTTTGTCTAAGGGGTGTACTTCAAATTCCCATGTTGTTTTTTGAATGGGAACCACACCATGCAAAGACCCATGCATTTTTTGCATTTATTTTGTCTAAGGGATGTGGTTTGAATCCTCATCTCTCTTTTCTTCTTTATTTTTTTTGAATAAGGACCACACCATATAAGGACTTATTTGACTTCCTATTGTGAAATGATGCAAAATGGTGAGAAGCTCATGAGAACACTCTTGCACATAGGAAAATAGAAAAGCATGAAGAACACTGCATCCCTTTGAAGCCACACCCTATCCAAACCTTTAATTCCTTCTTGATTCTAGAAACTGCACAAGTCACCAATTTATTAAAGTTGCATTAATGAAGAAGGGACTACACGTTTCCAAAACAAGGAAAATCATAGAGTATGTGGATGGGTGGATGATGTGGATTCACTACCTGTTATATGAAAAGAAACTATGTCCTAGTTAATAATGACACTCAAAGTCAGAAACTAGACATCAACAATCAAATTACAAATGAAACATACCACCATCGAGTAGCACATTACCATTGTACCTGACACCTTCTTAGCATAATGAGTAGAGAAACACATCAAACATAAGAAGATATAGAAGAAAGTAAAAGATTATGCAATAAATAGCAAATATGTTAATGATGATGTAAAACAAAAAACTTAGAAAAGATCAATAATTTGAAAAACAAAAAGATGTAAAACAAAAGGTTGTAAAAACAAAAATTTGTAAAACAAAAAACAAATTAAAAGATTGAGGAGCTGCGAAAAGTATTAATATGGGTGGCCATCTCTCTCATGACTAAGTTAGAAGGGGGAGATCCGAAAGATTGTGCATGGTTGTCCATTTGTTAAGGTGTTTATTGAGTTGGTTGGCTTAGGCTCACAGAAAGGTTTCACTTGTTGGATATTGACTAATTGTTTCTTATTTGGGCTATCAGGTTTGTAGATGATCATGGCCCTAGATGAAAAAAAGTCTCATTAATAATGTAAGGTCCTTCACACAATGTTTGGAATTTGGTTTGTCGGGGTACATGTGTAGGATTCTAATAGAGAAACTTATCTCTTGGTTAAAACTTAACTTTTCTTATTTTGAGTTCATGGTGTTTCTTGTTGAATGCCTTATGCATTTCATTAGATGAAAAGGCCATTAATTGATTTTTGTCTAGCAAGTTAAGGTTCATTAATCATTCTTTCTGCACTAGACTTAGATTTAGGTCAAGATCATAGGCTGTAGAGAGTGTATGGAGCTCGGATTGGATGGGTAGTGTTAGTAGTTTTTCGTACATGAGCTCATAAGGAGAATAACTTATGGGAAGCTTCCATGTTAAGTGATAGGCTCAAAGGACATTATTTAATTTGGTGCTTCAGTCCCTTTGGTATTTGTTAATGGTGTGCGTTAGAATTTTTGTAATCTCCCAATTAGTGACCTGAGCTTGATCATTGGCTTGGGGGTGATATGGTGTTGTGAGTTTATGCTAAACCCCCAAGTGTTGCATTAGTTTCTTGAAAGTGGCACTTGTAAAATGAGTTCCATTATTAGAAATTAATGCACGAGGCACACTAAACCTATTTATGATATTTTGTTGTACAAACCAAGCAGCAATGATGGATGTATAGTCGATGACGACTATTGCTTCTGCCCACTTGGTGTAATAGTCAACTATGATTATTATATATGACTTTCCATTTGATAAAGGTGCAATGGGACCCATAAAGTCAATGCTCTAAATATTGAATAGCTCAAGAGGTTGAATCCATTGATGTGGCCCCTCCATTCGAGCTATCATTCCACCATCCCTCTGGCAACGATCACAAGCGCAAACAAATTGGTGTGCATCCCTGTAGATTATTGGCCAATAATATCCTACCATGAGGATTTTTATGGCCATGCGTCTCCTAGCATAATGGCCCCCATAAGGGCCTTTGTGAGCATCCTAGAGAACACGTAGTTGATTTGTATTAGGAACACACCAACCTCCCAGGTCATCGAGAGAGAATTTGTAAAGGTTTCCATTAATTTCCATGAAATGCTTGACCTAGTGAAGAAATTGTTGTTTCTTTCTAGTGTCCAGCCCTTACAGCAATTCTTGCTTGAGCAGATAAGTGAGAATGGTGTCATACATTTTTGGTTCATTTGACATTTGTGCATTAATAGCCCTTGCAAGGAGAGATTCATCAAGGAATTGATCAAATAAAGGGCTCTCTTTCTCCTTGTCATCCCATCTTAGTCATGATAAGTGATCCACGACCACATTCTCCACACCTTTTTGATCTACCATTCTGAGATCGAACTCCTACAAAATCACGTGCCACCGTATGACATAGGGGCTCACTGTTGGTTTATTTATTAGAAATCGAATGGTGTTATGATCTATGTGCATGAGCACTTTATAGCCAAGCACATAGTACTTGAACTCCTTTAAGACGAACACCACTATTATCAACTCCTTTTCTGTGATTGTGTAGTTTAGCTATGCACCTGCAATGCTCCGGCTTACGCAGTGAATGTAATATGGATGTTGTTGATCATCCATCTGTGTAAACACTACCCCCAAAGCATAATTCGATGCATCAGTCATCACATGAAATGGTTTGGACCAATTAGGTGCTTGTAGAATGAGGATTTCAACAAGCTTTTATTTTAATTGCTGAAATGCTATTTCACATGCAGGGGTCAAGATGAATGATGCATCCTTCTTTGTCAATTCTACAAATGGCTTGCTATTTTGCAAAAGTTTTTGATGAAGTGTCGATAGTAGCCAATATGGCCAAGGAATGACCATACTTCTTTAAGTATTTTAGGTTGGCAGGTTATTCCTTGGATGACCTTATTTTTTCAGGGTCCACCTCGATTCCTACTTTTGAAATACGGTGCCTTAAGACCATGCCTTCCTGGATCACAAGATAGCTCTTTTGCCAATTGAGCTAGAGATTTGTTTCAATACATCTCTTCAACACCTGCTTAAGACGGTCCAAGGCTTGCTCGAATGTAGCTCCATAGGTAGAAAAATCATCCATGAAGACTTCTACCCTGCTATCGATCTATTGTTGGAAACTGCTGAGAACTAATCATTGAAATGTGACTAGGATATTACATAGAATGAATGGCATTTGATGGTAAGCGATAGTCCCCCAAGGACTTGTGAAAGTTGTCTTTGCTTAGTCCTTTAGTGCAATCCAAATTTGGTTCTAGACACTATAACCATCTAGAAAGTTGTAATAGCTATGCCCAGAAATGGTGTCTAGCACTTGGTTGACAAAATACAACGAAAAATGATCATTGAAAGTTGCCATGTTGAGTAGTTGGAAGTTGATGCACTTCCATCATTTGCCTCCTTTCTTGGGTATAATCACGAGTGGACTTACCCACTCACTATTTGTGACAAGGTAGATGAATATTGCCTTGAGGAGTTGTTTAATCTTCTCTTTGATAATCTACTTTAATTTGGGATTCAAACACCACTACGGTTGTCATTTTGGCTTAATGGCGGGGTCAGTGTATATTCGGTCTTAGCATATTCTTAGATCTATCCTAGTGAGCTCAGAATATGACCAAGCAAATGCTGCTGACCAATTTTCCACAACCTTCATCAACTTTTTCTTCTGTTCTATAGCAAGCTTGGCATTAATGATGATTGGCCTTCCATTTTTCAAGAATACATACTCCATTCTAGTTGGTAGTGTCTTCAATTTAAGGGGATCTTGTTTAAAATTGTCAAGAATTTCTAGCTCTCCCCAATTGACATCATCATTTGCTCCTTTGAAGAGCTCGTAATGAACTTGCTCGAGTTCATTCATACTTGCAACATATTCATACATTAGGCCATCAGTAGGTTCCAAGCACAATGTACTACTACTAGAATCAGTTGTCAGCCACTGGGTGCCTTCCTGTTTTGTTGCTACTACATATAGACATATTTGGATTTCAACTTCTAGTGCACACTACTTGCATGCAAAGATAGATGTTTGCTTTACTAACCATAACTTTTGCACACAATCGCACCTTGAATCACTATACATGATACATGGAACCCTGTTCTTCTCAATCTTTCCAAATTTATTTTCTTTTAATATCTCCAAGGAAAGATCTCTAATACCCATTTTGGCATCTACCATACTTAACCACACCCTTCTCATAATAATTGGGAAGTCCCCCTTTCAATTCTCCACTTTGATTACTAGGAAATCAATTGGATATGACCACCTACAAATGGTGGTGAAGATGTCCTCAATCAGTCCCAATGGAACAGTGATGGACTAGTCTACCAGTTCTAGTTAGATGTTGCTCTTCTTCAAAGGAGGAAGGTTCCACATTGTGTACATCTCATGCAAGATCAAATTAACATTGGAATTAGAGTTAAGAAGAGCTTTACAAGGCTCATTTCTAATAATTTGCAAATATACTAGGGGACTCCCAGTGATGGAAGTGTCAAAAGTCATTGTGTTAACTGGGCTGTGTATATGGGGCANCCCATTGGCGTGATGGCAATAAAGACGAACTGTTCATGCAATCCTTGCAGCATTTGGACTTAGTTGTTTTATGCATTTAATAGTTTAAGATGTTTATGCTTTGTTAATCATTTGTTTATGCTTTATTAGCTACTCGTCGATCATTTATATTTTCATTATTATAATTTCAATCGTAAGTGTTCATTCGTAGTTGTAAGAGACATAAGTATGACCATCTCGAACGTAATCCAGACACTTGGTAAATCCAACAATGCTTAACGTCTGGTAACCTAGCAATGTTAGGGAATGTTCAGAATGTGCTTGGAAGATGGGACCAGATGCTTATGCTAGGAGTAGTTAGCATATACACTAGGATAATTAAGGATTAGATAATAGTTTATTCATTATTTACATACCTCACTTAGTTGTCAAAAAAGATAATTAAAAAGATATAAAAATCATTAGCCTTAGTCTCACTTAACCATCGTGATAGGACTTTACAAGTGAGATTAGGATGACAACGACTGTTCTAACCCAAGGTTTCACTGATTAGAAGTCTGGTGCATGTTTAGTGCTTACAATCTGCAAAGTTCGACTAGATCGCACGTGAACGCTCGTATTTGTATGGTTGGGCGTAGGGATACCTAGCCGCTCATCACCCAGGATCATCTAATTTTTTGGGCAGGTGACTAGCTTGAACCCAATTAGATACAACATGGGTTAGCATTACAGTATGGATTTACGAGGGATTTTGGTTTGAAGGGGACTTGAATAAAGATGAAATAGAGGAAGGTGGAGGAGCAGGGTTACCACCCACCAATGTGTCTGAGGGCTTTGGTGGACTACAAGGTTGGAAGAAGGGTCTTTTCTTTATTCGTGGTTCTGACCCACTTAGTGGGTTAACTGATTGTACATTAACCACCCTCGTAGCGTTCCTTTGCTGTGGTCGGGCAAGCAATTCACCCTGCATGGACGAAGTAGGTGGTAGCTGTGTAGGAGCTGGAGGAGTAGATGTAAGGATAGGAGATGCATGAGGATAGTAGGTAGCATCTCTACTTAGATAAGGTGATTGGTGTACTTTAGAAGGATAGTGGTGAGGTTGGTAAGTAACAACATGAGTAGAGGAGTCCTGTGGAGATGAAGGTTGCTGAACATAGTAACCATAAGGGTTTGGTTATTGGTAAGGGAATTATTGTCTTGGAGGTGGCAACACCCATGATTGTGGTTGTTGCTACTATTGGTATAATTTGTAAGGTTGCAGTAGAATTTCACATGGATAGTACTGCTATGGTTGGTGGAATTGTCAAGGAGTACCTTGTGAATAAGGCAATCTTTTAGGTGTTTGCCTTTGTGCAAGTCATGGATGTAAGGCATACACCATAGATTCCTACAAGTATGACACAATTGGGCAACATCCCTTGGGATGTTTATACTTGCAAACATCACATCCACCATCATCATCTAAGTCACTATTCGTAGCCATCTCTATTGCAACCATTTTACCCTTACCCTTAGATATGGCACGTTTAGCTTCCTTACGTCTTTGGTGCTCACACTCACCACCTTACTCCTTGGATTCTTCAATAATTTTTAAGACAACTTGAAACCTATTGTCCATGGAGTCCCATAATTGATCAACCTTATCCATGATTTCATATTGCAATTTTTGGAGTCACAAGGTTTTCAGATTAGCCACCTCATCTCTGATTAATTCATCCTCACTATCACAAAATCAAATCCCCCTTTTGCAGATGGAAGGATCCTTGTTATATTCTTCTGCACTTTTGCATTTTCTCAGTTCTCCTTCCTCCTTGGCTACTTGCTCAATTAATTTTTGAATTCAATGGGTGCTTAACTCTATCAATCTCCCTTGGGCATAGACACCAAGGGTTTTCCTGGTTTTAGATCGCAACCCATCTATGATATGGCGAAGCTAATCAGGCTAAGAGTATCCATGGTCGGGACACCTATGCAAAAGAGATTAGTATCAGCCAATAGTAGCATCCAAGGTCTCATGATTTCCTTGTTTCCACCCTTGAATCTGCTTCCTTAAATTGGATACTTGAGAGTACGTTTGATATTTGTCATTGAACAATTCCAACATTGTACTCCACTGCTTGATTGATTCTCGTTCCAAGGATCAATACTAATTTTTTACTTTTTTTTATGAGTGTCCTTGGAAATAATTTTAGCTTCTGCTAGTTGTTTTCAATATTCTGCAAGGCACATGCATCTTGGAAGGCCTGGAGATGATTTTGTGGATCACCATCGTATCCTCCCTCGAACTGAGGGATATTGTTCATCTCCAACCTCTTTATCCTGCTATCCTTCACATGCCTTGTTGGAATCCTCACCACCTCTGCAATGTTCAACATGCCCTGAGTGGCAAGTAGAGGTTCATCAAGGCCATGATGATGGTGCCTACGATGCTCTCTACTAACCCTTCTTTCTTGATGTTGGGTTGCTCTATTCCTTCTGCAGCCACGATTTGAGCCAGATGAAGAAGAAGAAGAAGACGATGAAGGGGAAGAAAAAGGAGAACTTGCTCCTCGTTGATGTCTATCATCCTTCCTTCGATGCTCACAATCACGATTGCAATCGCGATCTACTTTGTTCCCCTTTTCCTAACTTGCTTCTCCAGATCCATTTTTGTCATTGGATCCATTTTGACCAAAACCTGGATTATGAATTGTGGTTTGTACATTCTAGTTGAGGGCTTCCTAAACAAAGTCAAAGAGAAGAGAATCACTAAAGAAGTGGTTGCCTCCATCAAATGGACCAAGTGGAGGTGAAAAAGTGTTTGACCCCTTACCCTTCACAAGCTCATGTTGGTGCTCTAGCTGACGATCCCTTAATCTTGGTGCTTTAGTGGGATGATAATCCCTTGAGTTGGGATCTCGCATCTCGTATTTTCCATAATGATGTTGAAGCCCGTGTCGTGTGAGCATTAGTTGGAGCATTGCTGGAATAGATTGGTCAAATGGCAACACAATGTTGCCTTCCGTATCACGCCACCGCAACAGTTCATCTTGATGCAAGATCAAGGTGAAGTCAGAACATACTCATCGGGATGAGCATATACCACTTGGTATTGCTGAGGCACCTAGACTACCCTGGGCGAAGATGGGCTCCTATGAGAAGAAGACATTTTGTGTTAATGAACTTATAGGCAGTGTGTAGTTAAGGTTTAATTTAATTATAATAATATTTTTTGTTTTCGTAAGATTTGACTCTTAGGGTTCAAACAACGACGTTGCTGAGTTTCACTTGGTCTAGATAGCGCACGTAGAACTATAGTCCCCAGCAACGACACCAATGATGAGCGGTGAGGTACCCCTACGCCCAACCATACGAATCACAGGCGTTTACGTGCGATCTGGTTGAATTTCGCAAATTATAATTACTAAGTACGCTAGAGCTAAATATTGTGTGTGTGTTGTCCGTTCATTGTTTTCTAGTCCCACTTGTGGAATGCAATTGTATGGTTAAGTGTGACTGAGGCATAAGATTTTTATTATTTTGTGTTTTATCGAATTACTCACCTAGAGCAAGAATAAAAGTAAGGGTAATTAAATGCTAAGTAAACTATGGTCTGATCTAACCTAACGCAAGTAACCATTCCCACTTCCCAGACACATTCTGAACTTTGTGTAAACACTGATGGGCTATCAAACGCTAATCGTTTCTGAGCTACCAAGTGTTACATGTATGTTCGAAGGGGTTGTGGTTATGTAATGAGTTACCTGATTAATTAAAATTAGTTACTGCATGAACCACATTAATGTAAATTGCATGAAATCACAATATATAAATGCATAAGAAAGAAAGCCTCAAGTGCTGCAAGGAATGAATCAAAGAGTTTGTCTATATTGCCAACACAATGATGTGTTCAAGTACATCAATGCTTGAATAAAGATCTGTTCACACTTAGAACCTTGCTGCAAGCACTTAGAAAATATTCTAACTCTCAAATAAACAAACTACAAGAGTCTCAGTACTTGACTGCCATAAAACTACCCCAATTGTGTGCCCGGGCACTGTATTTATAGACCTGGTAGTAACTCTACGATATTGAATGTACGATATCACATCTTTGGCTGCGATATCACGTACTCGATATTGTGTACCCGATAACGTGACCACTCCAATATCAGTTATCAGATTGCATAACACATAATCAACTAAACTCAAAAGTTTACTATTTGTCAACAATATGCTTGATAAGATGTCACATTTTATCAAGTATCATTTGATTTTCACATTATTTTAGGATAGAAACTGGAAAATGAATGCAACTTCTTCGAGGAGAATGCACATATAGGCTATGTAGTTCAAGATATTTTGAAAATGCACAACACATTTTTTCATTTGAGACAAATATATAATATTGTAGCCAATGGTTTATATGATCTTTTCTTGCTACATCCAATGTTACTAAGCCACTTTGTTAAGTCGATATATAACTTTTATAATAGAAATGTAATGTTTATCTTACGTATCCTTT
>MNCI01016663.1:3067-34603 GCA_015680685.1 Gnetum montanum | reverse complement strand
CCTTCCCAATTTTTTAAAGAACTCAAGGACAAGATTTCATTCAGTCGTGGGGGTATGATAAGTTTTGGTTTGTTGCATCTATTGGGCCCCATCTACAAGGCCTCATTGATGCAATCTATTACATCAATGAGGCCCTATCGATAAGGCCTAAGCAACATATTCTATTGCATCAACATGGGCTTGTCAATGTAGTGGTCTGTTCTAGTCTATAAATGCAATCCACCAACTACATTTATGGTAATCAATTCTCATAGTATTAGTAGAGCTCTTGCAATTTGTTTATTCAAAAGTTAGAATATTATTCCTAAGCACCCGTAGTAGGAGTCATTGAGTGTACAGATCTTTATTTGAGCATTGTTGTACCTAAGCATGACAGTGTGCGCAGTAATAAAGACAAGCTTTCTGATAAACCTTTCAACATTCTAGATAGATTATATATGTCATTTATGCATTTAATATTTTCAATTACTTATTCAATGTTTTCTAGTAATTAAGATAACTAAGTTAATTAAGAAAGATAAGCTAGATAGATTAAATACATAAGTATGACAACTTTAAGTGTAACATGTATTCACTTGGTAATCCAAGTAGCGTTATTACTTGGTATGCCCAGTAGCATAGCACTTGGTAACCCAATAGTGGATATGTACGTTCAGGATGTGTATGGAAAATGGGATCAGATACTTATGTTAGGATTAGCTAGAGGTTAGTAGGTTAGTTACAATGAATTAGCCATTAAATTACCTTTTCTTAATCTCTATTCAAGCACCAAGACTATAAAACATAAAACTATAAAAATCATATGCCTCAATTTTACTTAACCATACCATGTGATTCACAAGTGTAATTGGAAAGACCACAAATGACCTTAGGGCAAGGTTCACTACCTAGAAGACTAGTGCATTGGAAGCTATAAAGTCCATGAAATTTAATTGATTCACACATGAACACTTTGTGATTTGTATGATTGGGCATAGGGGTACCTCGCCACTCATTAGACTAGATGATTCTGCTTCAGACAAGTAGTTGCGACCTAGCTACAACTGTCACCCAAGTCATAATCGTTAGTTGGAAGTTGTTATAACCATCAACTGAAGTCATTTCACACTAGACTAAAGCAGAACTAGAAAAGGAAAGATAGAAGGGATGTAGAGATGTATAAATAGATATAAAAAAGATAATATACATAAATTATTTAAAGAACTCAAAGATATAGTATTGAAGTTTGTTAATGACTTTGTTGTAATGAGATTATTTCTTAAGATTAAATGATTGAATTATTGATGTTTTTTCTTTGTTAGAGTAAACAAAATTTAAGTGTTCTTCATCATAATTCTAGCACGTTACCTTCATGTAACCTATTTTCCTTTGTTTTATTGCTTCCAACATTCTACTACGTAAGCACACTTGAACAAAGAACCATAATAATCATGAACCTACATGTTCATCTTACATGTTGCATTTTTTGGTTATGGTTGTGGTAATATCTCACCTTGTATTGATTGTGGTGGCATTGGTGAAAGTAAAGTGTGAGAATGTTGATAGGGTTCCAACAATTGATAAGAGGCACAAAGTGATGATTCAACACATAAAGCAGTGGGTTGATGATATTTTAGAGGGTAGTAGTAATGTGAAGGTACATTAGCAATGGAATCACTAGGAGAAATAGGCTATTCAATTTAATATCCATAAAGATTAGGTTAGTGGTAAGGACACTACTACTTGAGAGGTATCTCCCCCCATAATTCTGGATTTTTCCACTACTAGAAGTACTACTTCTGAAGTTGAAGAGGAGCACCACTTAGATAGAAATGTTGTTTGTGGTAAGGCTATCAGTAATTACCTTGATGATAAGGCAATCTTGTAGGTATCTAGTTCTTGATGAACTTGGGATTCAATGCATATGTCACTGATTCCTATAAACATTTCATGATAGGACAACATCCTTTAGAATGTTCATATTAGCAAATGTTGCATCAATCATGTTCTTATGATTTTGAATCATCAACCTATTCCACTATAGTAATTTTCCCCTTTTGTTTATGTATGTTCTTCCTTATTTCATTTTTTATCTCCTCCTCCTATGCTCATGTATCTTCTATTTTGTCTTCTACTACCTTCCAAGTTTATGCAAATTTCTAATCCACTGAGTCCCACATTTTGTCAACCTTGGCCACAATTTCTGAAATGAATTTCTAGATTGACAAAGATTTTCCTCTAGACCATATCATCTAAATCATTTTTCTCATATAGTATATTATGGGCACGCATCTTCCTCTTATAAAAGAATAGATCCTTGTTTTACTTTTTGCACTTTCTATTTTTTGAGCTTTTCTTCTTCTATGACTACATGATCAATGAGTATCTAAAATTGATAGGCCCTTTGTGTGTAGCAAATATTCCCAACACTCTATCATATGATCTATAAGTATTAGTGTAGATTATGTCATAATCTGTGAATAGTACTAGCATTACTGTTTAGGGTCTTAGACTATAATTAGGTATTGTTGTGTCCCTACTTGGGCCCATAGTAAATCCTTAATCCTATAGTTTAGTCTAAGAAAAACATATGATGGGTTTATGTTCCTTAACTATAGCTAAGCTAAATAAAACATATAATTTGATTAATTGAATGTAATTAATAAAATAAGAAGATAGTTCCTAAGCTATCCTATAGGTGATGAGCATCCAACTTAGCTCGTCATCACATTTCTAGATTATTCACATAAATTGTTAGAGTTACCAAACTAATGCACTAATGGGTGTATCATGTGGCTAGTCATTGGGATTACCAACTGGATATAAATTTAATGCTCGAAGTTAAGTTGTATTCATTCTACCATGATTTAATATATAACGGAAATGTAATATTTCAGCTATAATGTATGGAATATAAATTACAATGAAAGTAAAACTATGTGAAGTCAAAGTGTTGAATGTGTAAGAATCAATCTTGGTCATTACTTTCATTCATGCTTACATTTAGATATATTGTTGGAATAAAGACTCTAGATAACTGAATCAAACAAACACTATAGGCACTCACTAACTATTCAAATAAAAAAATAAATTGCAACAATTTAGCTACCTACTAACTTAATGGTGTAATAAATGTAGTTGTTGAATCATATTTATAGGCATTTATTACAATTACAACTTCATATCTCAAGTTGTGACATCACATCTACGATGTTCTAGTCAACTATAAAACTATTCATCAAATTGGTAACAACAACATTATAGAGGACAAGAATATAAAATGTGGACAATACTTCCATGCTTTATTTGATTTGTGATATGGTAGGAACATCAATGTAAATTTCTACTTTGGCTCTTTGAAGGGATGTAGAAAAATTTCAAAGGAATTAACAATATTGTTGAGTCATATCTCTAGAAGAAAAATGTGAATAATAGTTTAAACGTCATTTTTTTTTGTTTTTCTATTAATGAAATTATCTTATGACCCAAACACTATAGATCTAAAGATGTTGATTGATGAACTGCGATATCAAGGTTGTGATATTTCATCTGTGATATCGAAGCCTGTCATTTGATGTTGGATACTCAATATCAGGGCCTGTCTCCTTGCCTATAAATAAGAGATGGGCACACTTGGTTTGGCAGTAGTTGATTAGTTAGTCTTAGTCCCTTATCCAAACTCTTGCATTTTTCCCTCTCAGAGTTAGAATTATTTCTGTGTGCTCATAGTAGAAGTCCTTGAAACACCATAAATTTTAGAATTCTGATGATTTACCACAATCATAAAATTTGGGCAAGGATCCCTGCAAGCATGGTGTCACGTTGAACCATGTAGACAATATGGCACCCTGGAAGTCCTAATGCCTACAAAGTTTCTTTCAAGCTTGCCTGCCAACCTCTGTAGCATAGTCAATGCAGCACCTAGCCACAAGGCCATTTTTCATGAAAGAGGCATCAGGGGTAGAGCATACAGTCTGACAAATTTTTTATCTCCTAGGCTAACAAGCTTGCTACACCCCCTAGCTTGCCTATATTTACACTTAACTCGGTTGACGGTCTACCCAGGGACCATGCTAGGAGCTATCGAAGGTGTTTAGGATGGCCTAAATATTTTGGCAAGTTTTCTAATCATAAGAACCTACTACACTATGCTACATTGCATAGCATAGGAAACCTTGAGAATATTGATTGGGCACCCATTGAAAACAACTCAGTCCTATGAGATATCTGCCCCACTTCATCCTTGATGCATGAGCGACATGACGTAGCAAAATGTGGCAAGTTTTGTTAGAAATCATCTCAATTTGAGTGCTACACTATGCTACACTACACAGCAAAGCACAGTGTAGCAGGGATGTCCTATGACAATACTCCTACTTAGATTGCTTTGATGGAATAATAATATTTGCCCATAACTTAACCATCAAACATTCTTATCCTATAGTAATGCCAAGACATGATCGACATCCCGTGATAGAATGTTTGTGAAATGAGGCAAGATTCGAAGCAAACTAGGTGCTACATTATGCTACACTACGTAGCATAGCATAGCGTAGTAGGACAGAACGTGCGAAGGTCCTCTACCAAGTTTTCCTTAGCAAAATAATGGCACTTAGCCATGATCCAACCTTTGAAACCACTTGTTCCACTTCATCCCTTGGGTGCCAAGAAAAACTTCTTGACAAAGCATTGTAAATCAAGCAAGGATGCATGTCACACTAGTTGCTATGCTGAGCTACACTACATAGCATAGCAGGGAAACAAAGCATAAAAGTGTCCCAAGGATGAACCTCACAGGTTCCAAGACCTTTCAACATGGAGGACAGGATTGTCAATCATAGAAATTTCTTGCCTAGCTAGGACTTAGATAGGTATTTTTGGCTTTCGGGCAAAATTTCTCTTAGGACTAGCGGCTACGCTATGCAGCATAGTGCAGCATAGCATGCAAGTGCTTTTAGCATTGATGGTTCCCCTACAACCCTACAAGAAAAAAATCCTAGAAGTGGCCATTTTGCTACATTCACATGTCTATCTCACCATGCTATCTATGTTCCATGTAGCATAGGAGCCCTATTTACATAGTGGTTTCTAAACTACCTACAGTCTTACACTTCCTACTACGTAGAACCATCTACAGTGTTATGCCATCTCCTGTGTTATGCTACCCATCACAACATGGTAATCATTGTGCTACACTATCTACATCTTGTGCAGCATAGCAACCCTGTCAGCGTAACAGTCCTGCTCAGCATATCAGGTGTAACAGTGAAGGAAACCAATTTCCAATGCTACTGAGCATATCTTGTCTTAACTTCCTCTCTTACGCTTTATTCATAACAAACAAAAATGAATCCTATTACTACTATTGTTCCCACTTCAAAGCTAGAGGTGCCCTACTCTATCCAAAATATGGAAACCCCCGACTGACCGCCCAGCCCAATGCTAATACAATGACAGTCCCTTAGGCTGCAACACCTATCACCCAAGCATTTGACACAAGATACAGAGTGATACAATTTCCTCTATCCAAAATTCCAAGCGAATCTGCCGTTAGACTGCTAGGAAGTCAAGGATAAATGTAACTTCGAGTTCCTCCACCAGAATGGGAGGGAGTTCATCCCTGCTCCTAATGTTACCATCTCACTAACTGAAATGTATCAATGGGTGTTAAACCAACTAATGTGAGTGAGTAGGTCTAGGGAACGAGACATAGCATCATATAACGACGAAGTGTTTTAGGATGAGTAGAAGGAGTTGGGCTCCCACTCCAAGGGTGATGGCCAAATCTACACCACAACTATCCCTTCTACTGATATCTTCTGGTCAAACTTGCTCTTCTCTTCTACCCCCTTCATTGTTGGCACAACCCTGCCATAGTCCATACCTCTTCAGTAATAGGCAGTCATCCCATGTTTTCAACCTACCAACACCAAAGCCCTTCAACTTTGCTTCTAGTCCCTCTCTCTTCCTAATCTGTTCCAGCATCGTACCCAACATTAATCACGACTACGTTACCATACATGCACACTGTGCCTATGTCACAACTGCTCGTGAGTTCTGCTCCTATCCTGTCATCTAGACTCATCCCACTACCAGTAGCAGACTTAGTCCCAACCACGTGGTGGACGCCAACCACTTCTCTCCCTACTACGCAACCCTCTCAGATGTCACATTACATCCAACCCCAAGCATACCAAGTCCCACAGGTGGTGCAAACAAAAACAGGGCTATGGCCCCCCCCCACCAACCGTGAAAGTAGCCAACACCACGGTGCCACCAACGGTCACTACCCCAGTAGCACCACCCACTAGGTGGTGGACCGCCCAGGCAACACCACTTGTTGAAGTGGCCCCGAAGGTGCCTCCCATGGGACAAGCCATCGCCCCAATAGCATCATCCATGATGGCTGCTCAGACATCCCCATAGCCATCGACAATGTCCTTGGGTCTTGATCAAGCCTTCCAGCTTATCTAGACCCTCACTGAAGAAATCAAATGACTTAAGGTTGTCAATTTTGAAACTATCCAGGTCATGGACTTTTACCATGATGACCCAATTAGCCGGACTGTCCCTATCCTCATGTTGTCCCCTAGGGTGACACTTCCCCAATTTGCAAAATACAATGCGCATTTTGTGACCTTCAAGTTTGAATCCCTATTGCTATAACCATGGCCTCACACCATTATCCATGTCTTTGCCATGTCTCTAATAGAAAAATATCTACACTGGTACCAGGTGCTCCCACATGCTTTCATTTCAACCTTATAAGAGCTGTTAAGTCAATTTGTGACTCATTTCAAGTACAACCTGAAATTGAAAGTCACTCTAGACCAGCTCATGAGCATTAAGCAGGACCCACTAGAATCCTATAGAGATTCATACAGTGGTGGAGCACAACCTTGAATGGGATATGCAAGTTGATTGCTGAGGTCCACTTGTTGGCCATCTTTAAGGGAGTGGTAAAAAAATTCATTAAGTCTAAACTCTACTACCTAGCCCCATGTTCCCTCAGCCAATCCTTTGCTTAGACCAAGAGCATTCAGGACGTTGCCGAAGCTAGTAGGGACTCGACCTATGTCACCTATAAAAATGCACACATTAAGAAAGAAGAAAATAAGGGAAAGGCCATGGAAACAACAGTGGCTACTGTGGCCAAGGAAACCAAGCCCAACAAAAAAAAGGTTGCTACAACACCCAATTCTCCCACTAATGCCACACTTGGCTCTAGCAACACAGGTCAGTCGTTGACCTCAACACATACAGTGCCAACCCAGCCGAGGACCAACTTTGAATGTAAGGATCGATCCAAGTATACCCCCTTACCCATTAAGCCTTCAGAACATTTGAAGAAACTATTGGAAGCCAGGTATATACAACATAAAAGGATGTTGGAGTAGGCTATCAAATGCCATCAAAGGTACTTTGAAGTTCTTAGGAACCCCTCCTTGGCTATGCCCAACGAGCTACCAGTGCATAATAATTTTAGGCTAGAAAATTTCTATAACTATCACCAATTGTGTGGTCATGATATAGATTACTTTCTAGCATTGAAAGATGACATTCAATGCATGATCGATTAGGGAAAGCTGGTGTTGGACAAGAGTAGTCTCGTTCGACCTGAAAATTAGTCGATGGGCATTTACAAAGACCCCCTCAATGCTAACAATGCTGGTTACACAATCAAGACTATCAACATTGACAATAACCCTAAGCCACCATAGAAACCATTTGTGGTTCACGTACCTCCTTGCGATGCAGAAACACCAACAAAAACAGCTAAGTCACAACAACCATTTGTCATTAGGGCCCCTCCCCAACCATCGCCTACACCCTTTGTGCTAAAACCTACACCACAACCCATTGTAACAACACAAGAACCTTTTTTCATCAAGGTGCCAATGCAATAAAGTTTAACCCTAATATAGAATCAAGTGACGAAGGCTGCACACCAGCCTCCTTGCCCAAGGAAGCATGAAGAGTGCCTAGCAGAACAGCTAGCTAGGGAACATGCTATGTTAGGTCCTTCCAAGCCTATCCCTTTAACGATAGTACCTATGGCCTCTTCCTCATCAACTACTAATAGCAAAACATAGGCACAACAATCAACTTCTAGACTAGAAAAGCTTGGTCCTCAACCTGAAGTTACCCCTCCTCAAGAAATTCACCTCCTGAGATGCATGGAAGAGGATAGGGTTAGTAGACAACAAGATGGTGGGAAAGACTTTATGAATACCCTATCATAAGTCAAACAACCTCTGAAGTAGAAAAACACAACACTGAGCTTGTATGACTTGATAATGACTTCTAGAACACACCAAAAGGAAATGGTTTGCATGTTGACATGTATCTCTATTAGCAAAAACCTGGCAACTAAAGAAAAAACCATTCATGCTATCATGCTTCCCCCCATGGCTGAAGAACCATGGCCCACCTAGCTAACATTTCATGACAAGTCCATCAAAGATGACCCTAAAAAGGGTCAAGTGACAACCGCACCTATGTTCATTACCATCCAGGTGGGCTAGTACAAAATTCGCAGGGTACACGTTGATCATGGGGATGCCACCAATGTGATCCCATTTCCCATCATAGACAAGTTGGACTTGGTTGATCAAATCAAGCCCACAACAACTTCATGCCTCAAGTCCTTTAATGGGGCATGTATGGTGGTAAAGGGGACCATGAACATCAATTTCATGGTGGGAGACTAGTTCCCCATGAGTGTAGTGTTCATCGTGGTCAAGGAGATGCCTGGGTTCAACTTGATCCTGGGGAGATTATGCTTGGCTCAACTAAGGGCTATTTCATCACTAACACATTAGGAAATCCACTTACCCTACATGGGAGGGGAAGCAGTAATTCACGGTGACGAAGTGACCCCCTAGGCCATTAACAACATTAACATGGAGCAAGGTTTAGAGATAGAAATCTCTGAAAAAGAAGCCCCTATTCAAACTGAAATGACATGCTCAACAAATGATCATGCCAAAACCACCAGTTCAAATGAAGAAACAACATGGGCTGAGTTGCCCTTTCAAACTGTACACAATAACATAGATGAATACCAATGCAAGGCCTCTCGGCCATATGCCTTGCCTAACCCATGTTAGGTTAGAAAGAAATTGAATGAATGAAACCTATTTTTACATCACTTTAGCGAATTATTATATGTTCGATTGTATGATTTACGTTTCGCATTAAATTTCTTGTTTGCAAGATTTACATTTTACATTTGGTTGGTTGTTTGCATCATTTACAGGTTACATTAAGCTTGTTCTTTAAATAATTTATATTTTTACATTAAGTTTTTTATATACATTATTTACATTCTACATTGATTTTTCTCATTGCATTGCCCTTGTCATCAAAAACTATTGTCACGGCCCGAAATGGCCCTAAACTATCACATGGCCCAGAATGACCTTAAACTAACATCGCAGCCTAAAATGGCCTAAAACTAGCAACTTTACTTCCCAAAAAAAAAAAGAATACAAAAATAAAAAAAAACATGTCATCATTGAGCAATGTCTTGAAATGGCCTTAAACTATTGTCATAGCTCGAAATGGCCTAAAACTAGCAAGGGCCCGAAATGGCCTTAAACTAAAACAAGGGGGCCCACAAGGGGCCTAAACACATTAACAAAAACTTTTTAATTAAAACTTAAATAATTAGCCAAAGCAAAATGAAATAACTATTGCACATTTTACTTTTCATTTAATTTTAATCCATACAATAATGTTTGCAAAAATTTAAATCAAAAAACAAAAAATAAAAATCTTTCACTACCATGCTATAAGTCTTTGTTAGCATCACCATTTCCTATTCCACTGGGTCATGCACCTCCATTTGGATCTTTTGTAAGACAAAAAATAAAATAATAAATCAAAAATACAACTAAGATCTCACAAAATAAATGGTGAACAACAAAGAATGACTAACCTGAGATGGCCCCATGTCCATTTTAGAGGGTATCTTATCCATTCTACCCACTAAACGTTATAGGATCTTCTCCTCAGTGAGGTTGGCCCAATTCTCCTCTCCCAAATCAATGCTTGTCATAACTTTTCCTGTCTCCATAGCTGTCCATCTAGGTGGCCCCAAAGAAAAGGCGGTGGTGGTGGTCTCTCTGGAAGGTAAGGTCATTTTCCTTTCAGGAGACTCACTGACCACCACCTATTGCGTGAACTTTTCATAAGCCCTAGCAGTACCAATGACATCAAGGAATAGCTTATGGGTATGCAAATCAATGGAAGCATCCAAATATTTTTTACGATAGGGGACACATTCCATTTTGTACATGTGCTTATGGTTCTTTTGTGCTTGCCCCCATTCGTACACCTTTGCACTATAATCCTTCCAATCTTGGTTTCTTCTGGGCTAGAAGGTCCATCTGCATGCCTTGTTCAATAATCTCATGAGTGGCCTCATTTTGCAAACCCTCAGGGGTGATAGCAGGGGGATTTCCCATCAACACACTATCAAGCAAGCGATCAAACTCAGTAGCATCGAATTGAAGCCCTTCCCCCTCTAGCTAACTCAATAGTATAGTAGCATCTTCAACTGACATATGCTTCTCAGGTGCTAGGGCACACTCTGCAAAAGGGTCATCTATAGTTGGAGCCTCTTCATCTATGACAAGGGCCTCCTCCTCTACTGCTGGGTCCTCTTCTTCTTTTGCAGCAGGGGCCCTTGCTTCAGGGGCCAAAACTTCCTCCTCCTCTTCCTCTATCAAGCATGTCAAAAATAAGTGATCTAGTTTAACATAAAATAGGAGGGGCAACCACCAAGACAATTAAATATACTTACCAACTATCAGTTTCACCCTACAAACTTCAATTGATAACTTTCTCCCCTTTTTCTCATTAGTGTGGGGAGGTTCCTTTGCTGGACGATATTTTTTGTGTTACAACCTTGTTTTCACCATTTCTGCAATGAGATGTGCCCCTCTTAACACATTACCTATGTTAATGGAAGGCACTCTCTAATGCTATCCATGGCAAAAAAGGTACGCCCCATCCTATCCCTTATCGTTATTGAAAGTGATTCCTCGATAGCTTCTGGGGGATCTTGGGATCGGGTGGTACAAAAAACTTGGCAAATCCAAGGTTTGGATATCTAGGTGTGATCCTGTTGCACCCAGGTGCCATTCTCGTAGACCACCAAGAATTCTGCAAAGTGTTGTAGGCAAGCTATGAAGAAGGCATAATGCATGTTTAAACGAGCATCAAGCTTCTTGCAAAGCTTGACTATTTCAACTTGCAAGCCTTTAGAAAGATATTTGACTCAGATGTAATAGGTCCCTTCTTCCATGAAATCCTTCATGATTGAAGCCTACTCCACTCCAAGTATTTTCCCTTGGAAGAGTAGCTTGGGGAAGGCATGGGCCCAGAAGATAAGGTAAACCATTTGGGCCATCACTACCTTGACCTTATGGATATAAATCCCCTTTCAGTCCTTGCTTGTCCCTAGTCATTTCTCTATATCCCCATGATGGTTGACATTCTTTCTAGACTTTTCCCCTATAGGGAGACCATCAAAGGGAACACCGAAAAGATCTACAAATTTTTTTTCATTTATTTCAAACACATCACGCACATTGTGAACCCATGTGCAGAATCGATCAACCTTTTCAGAAAAGGAATCAACTAGGTAGAGCATTTCGACAGCTGGGACACTTGGAATTACTACCAGGAATAAATCCATGAGCCTAGCCTCATGAACATTGTGAACTAGGATGGCTGGGGCCCCATTGCAAAGCCAATGCTGAGTCTTGTCCACCTCCCCGTACTTGAAGAAGAGGTTCGTTTCATCACGCCCAAAGGTGATTACTGTAACCTCTTGGGATTCACTTGCTATTGCAATAGTTAGCAAAAAAAATTAGCAAAAGAAAAAATAAATCATCACTTGAATACATAAAAAAAAATGTGTAATTTAGCACATCGAGTCTAAATAGCGTAGGGAAGGGTGGAATTTCCACCAGAACATCTTCTACGGTAAGTGGTCGGTGATTGTCCGATTCCCTATCCAACCAGCCAATCTCCTTACATTTCAAATAGAACTTGACATACTTGGTTGGGTAGGTTTTGAAATCAAGCTTGAGTTATTCTATGATGCTAGCACATGCATTCCCGGTGGAAGAGAACACTTGCAAAGCTGTTTGGGCCAACGCCAATGTATCTGTGTTACCGTGAAGACCATCCTTGTCAATGTAAAACCTAGCAAAATACGGTAAGTATTTTGACTAGTGTAAGACAAATGATACAACATGTTTTAAGACATCTTCATAGAACTCACCTGTTGGCATAATAAATGGTTCTAGGTGGGTTTTGTAATTAAGTGCCTATGTGATGGGCAACAAGCAATGTGTTGTATTGGTGACAACATTGAAATCTGGGCATGTACCAAATCCAAATTAAATGCCTTAAGCCTCTTGGGCATTGGTTTGAGCCTTCTATCCCTTCACCTTCAATCAACCCATCAACCATGAACTTCAAAATGCCTTATTTTTCCCTAGGAAACAATGTTTTAGTAAGTACAATGGTTGTTTCGGTCGATAAGTGTGACCATACGATCATACTAAAATGGCGAAGGAGGAACTCTAGGAAGTCCCATGCACCCTCTCGAAACCAAACTGCTTAATTCCCTACCTATGCATGGGGATGGGGAACGTTGGCTACGGGTTCACTAAGACACCACAAGACTCCTACCAGCCCGAGGATAATCAAAACGGGTTTTAGCATGACCTTGTACAACACAACAAGAAAGCATTAGTGAAATATTAAAGTGGTGAAGCTGAGAAATGTAGCATAACCCTTGATGTATAGGTTTTTCACTTAGGCATGAAATAGTAAGTCCCTGACCTAGTAATACAAAACCAAACATGGTCTGTAGCATAGCAAGGTATTACACATAGCCTAGCATAGCAGGTACACCCTACACAGCATAATGGCTATGCCCCACATAGCATAATGTGGTAGGTACACTCTAGACAATGTGGTGATTAGGCCCTACATGGAATAGCGTAGCAAGCATACGCTACCGAGCATAGAATAGCAAGCATGGTCTACCCAATGTAGCATAACAGATACACTTTGCACAAAGGTAATGGTCGTGTTATCCATACTGTAGCAGGATGACTGCATCCCATGCAGCATAGCAAAGTGGCAAGTATGACATGCAACAATATAACAAGTGTGACAGCGTAACAAGTACAACAGGAGTAACAGTATAACAACCATGGTAATGTAGTAAGAAAAACACTTTAATAGTGCAACAACGTAGCAGGCTTTCCAGCATAGCAGCATGATAGGTCTACTAGCGTAGCAATGTAGTGGGCCTCCCAGCATAGCAATGTGACAGGTCTACCAATGTAGCAGCATAACAAGCCTGTCAATATAGTAGCATAACATAACAAGAACTAAAATGTAACATAGTAATAGTCACATTAACAAAAAGCAACGTGGCATAAGACAAACACACAGCATTCCCGTTGACCCAAGCCCTACCCCATTGCATGAGATATAGCAAGATATGATACAGAAAAATAAACTGTCCACTTTGCATGTACTATGCTGCGCCAGGAACATGCTATGCTGCCCCAAAACTTGGTAAGAAAAAATCGCCTCCAAGGATGATATGCTACGCTAGGCATGCACTATGCCACCCAGAATTGCCCAAACCCCTGCAATAGTGTATCAACCATTCCTAACAATAGTGGCTAGGGCGGTGCTGCACAAGATCGTAGTGTAGTGGCCACCACGGCCGCTATAGCCAAAGAGGTGATAGCTATGGTGTAGCAGCCAAAATGGCAACAAAAAGAAATAATAAAGTTGCAGAATAGCCATAGTCATGACTATGACAACCAAAACAATAACTGCAATGGCAACCTAGCTTGATAAATTACACAAAAAAAATAAGGGTAGCGTAGCGACTTACTGAGCAGATGGAGCCTCCTACCACTCCTCAACACATTCCTTGGGAAGACATTGAAGGGTACACCCCTCTTCATCTAAGTTGGCAAGCACTTGATGGTTGCGTTCCCTCTTGCACGCCATTGCCTACTCGCAAGCTTAGGTGTATCGGCTATGTCAACTACTACGTTATCACTGCTACACTATCTCTCAACTCGGCCACGCTACGCTCTAGGTGTGGGGTGTAGGCTCTGATAGTGAAAGTAACCAGATTACCATGGGATAACCCCCTATTTATAGCCCATAGGGTCAAAAAACTTGTTACATTCATCTCTTGCGTGTAATGCGGAATGCTCCACAATTCACTCATGACACGTGGCACCCCTGTCTATTAGCGTAGCAAGGGACATTCCTATTCCCTACCACATAACATGAGCCTACTACAGCATAGCACAGAGGTATAACGTACCACAAAAAGGCATTAAAATTTTCTCTTTATTTTTCATGATTTTGCATTGTTACAATCCGCTATGACCTTAAAATGGCAACCTTGACTTACAATGTTACATTGTTATAGTCTGCTATGACCTTTAACTAGCAATCTTAACATTCCCTTTGCCTTTTAAACCTATTGATGATCTACTAAGACCTTAAACTGGCAATTTAAAATTACAAAATTACATGATTGTGGTCTGCTATGACCTTAAACTGGCAATTTTAGTATTTACTTTACATTTTAAAAAAAAAACTAGTGATGGTCTGCCAAGACCTTAAACTGGCAAATTCAATTTACAAATTTTGCATAGTAGCAGTCTGCTAAGACCTTAAACTAGCAATTTTCTTATATTGCATCATTGTTTTACATGTATTCATTACATGTTTTTCTCTCAAATAGGTATCACTTGACTTGGTCTGTTTGCTTATTGTGGCAAGTTCAACTAAAGAAAACTATGCATGATGATCTTCATTCACCTTTGACCCTGATGGGTCCCCATAGTAGATTTACAAGATGCTTGAATTTAGAGTTGGTAGACTTTGAACCATCCTCTTGTGACACTTATGTAGCATCCTTAGAAACACCCATGGACTAGCTCGAACACCTAGTATAGGCGCTAGACTTAGAGGTTGGGGATGTGACTGAGGACCCTCTTATTGAAATCCCTGTAACTACATCTAGAGGTGAGACGAAAACCTTAAAAGTCAGCTCCCTACTAGATCCACAGGTGCAACAAAATATTTTACAAGTTCTTAATAACAATGTCAAAGTGTTTGTGTGGTCATATTAATACATGTCAGGCCTGGACCCATAGATCATACAACACAATATTATTCTAGACCCACATGTCAAGGCAGTTAAACAAAAAGCTTGCAAAATCAAACCAGACATTGCCTTAGTTGTACGTGATGAAATTAGCAAACTCTATCAAGCTAGTTTCATCCATGTAGTCAATTACTCAGATTGGATCTCAAACATTGTAGCCGTACCCAAGAAAACTGGAAGTATATGAATTTGTATAGACTTCTAGGATTTGAATAAGGTGACGATCAAGGATGACTTCTCATTGCCAAATATTGATCAACTTATTGACACTACAGTTGATCATGCCTTACTATCCTTCATGGATGGGTTCTCAGGCTATAATCAAATCCATATAAACCCATAGCATTAATTGGCAACTACCTTGATGACCCCTTCGGGAACGTTTTGTTACACAATGATTCCCTTTGGGCTATAAAATATTGGAGCAACGTATCAACGAGCAATGACATATATCTTTAGCGATTACCTCTTGGAATGGTTAAAAAACTACGTCAATGACATAGCAATAAATTCTAAGGAAGCTATTAATCATCCCAATGATCTAAATGTAGTCCTTCAACATTGTCATAGGCATGACCTATGCCTCAACCCTAGAAAATGCATTTTCAAAGTAAAAACCAGATGCATATTAGGCTTTGTAGTGTTGAAAATGGGATATGAGTAGACCCTGATAAATTTAAGGCCATCATTAACCTAGCATGACATACAAACCTTAAATAGTTACATGGGTTGCAGGGTAGGGTATACTTTATAAGAAGGTTTATCGCAAGGTTGATAGACAAACTACACCCGATGCAACACCTTCTTAATAAGGGAGTCAACATCGAGTGGAAAGATCAATGTCAAGAAGCCTTCGATAATCTAAAGAAATAGCTTTTACATCTTCCAACTATTTACCCACCACAAAGGGATAGGCCTTTCTATATCTATCTTGCCACCTCAGACACATCTATCACTGCACTGCTATGTCAAAAGAGAGATGAGGGTTCTGAAATCCCAATCTATTACTTAAGTCATGCATTAATAGCACACAAAGAAAAGTACAATGAAGTGGAGAGAAATTTTCTTACCATAATTTTTTGCATTGAAAAAATGAAGACATTATCTATTTTTCAGTAAAGTTAACATCATATGTAAAAGCAACATACTTCAAGCTATCACAACCAACTTATATGAGAGCAGTAGAATAGCCCGATGGAACACCATAACTANTAGGTTTTGGTTTCCACGCTACTAAATTGTGGCCCATTGTTAGTCCAAATAGTCATGGGAAGACCAAACCATGTTACTATGTTATCCAAGATGAAGTGGAAAACCTGTTGAAATGTGGTCTTTCTGAGGGGGATAGCTTCTACCCACTTTGTGAAGTATTCGGTTGCGATGATAATGAAGCTATGTCCTGTAGAATACTTAGGTATGATGGGTCCTATGATATCTAGTCCCCAACATTGGAAAGGCCATTTAATTTTTGTTGTATGCAATTCAATAGGTGACACATGTATAAGGTTGCCATGACATTGACACACATCGTATGTCCTAACCTTGGCAAGGCAATCACATTCTATGAAAGGCCNATTTTCTGGATGAGCATGTCAATAGCATAAGTCCTGTGCCAACAGATTTTGAGGCTAGTTTACATTTTGATGATGTTTCAACTACACGAGGTGGTAGCGCCGCCACTGTCCTTACATTTTCCTATGGGAAAATTCAACCATTCACATATCATTTTACATTCCTTTGCATGAACAATGTAGCTGAGTATGAAGGACTCANTCAAGCTATGTGGGGGTTCATCATGTTGGAGGTAAGCTTTAATGTTGATGTACCACTCTTGGGTATTTGTTGCACTTATAGATACAATGTGTGCTACTTAAGTAATAGGATTGGTGCATTCTATTATCAAAGCAGGCAAGGTAGCGAGCATGTGTGATGGCACATTTAGTGCTAACGTGGCTAGTGCATCAGCTATGGTATTTTCGTTGTGAGGCATGTGTTGGATGTATAACATTGTAAATTGCTTTAGTTGAGTCTTGGCTAAGTAACAATAAGGTTGCAAATGGGAAGCCTTGCAAGCATATACTTTGGTGATCTGGTTGACAACTAGTTGGGAGTCACCTCGAATTGCTAAGTGTTGGATCCTCAACTCTTGAGCTACTAGAAGGTCCCTCAGGAGTCCTTCATACTNAAATTAAATGGCCTTTCCAATGTTGGGGACTAGATATCATAGGACCCATCATACCTAAGTATTCTACAGGACATAGCTTCATTATCATCGCAACCGAATACTTCACAAAGTGGGTAGAAGCTATCCCCCTCAGAAAGACCACATTTCAACAGGTTTTCCACTTCATCTTGGATAACATAGTAACATGGTTTGGTCTTCCCATGACTATTGGGACTAACAATGGGCCACAATTTAGTAGCGTGGAAACCAAAACCTATTGTGAAAACCTTGGCATCAAACATTTTTTTTCATCGACATACTACCTATAGGCGAATGGGTAGGTAGAGGCAACCAACAAGGTCATCATCAATTTGTTGAAAAAGATGCTTAGCAATAGCAAGAGACGATGGCATGAGCAAATCCTCTATGTGTTTTGGGCTTACCATATGACATGTAGAATAGCTACAAGTAAGGCTCCATGCAATCTTGTTTACAGTTTCGAAGTCCTGTTACCTCTTGAATTGTAGGTTCCATCACTTCGGATGATCCTTTCAAGTGTCATGGATGAGGCTCAAAATAATGAGTCAAGGATCATTGATCTTGACTCTATAGAGGAGGAGCGCACACAAACACTTGGTCATATCAAATGGTACCAAGACAAGCAATGGTAAAAGCATCACTACAACTTACATCAACAGCCAATCAAAAAATGGAACCTGGTCCTCAAGGCTATTCATGAACCTATCAGAAAATTCTCAGCCAACTGGGAAGGCCCTTTCATAGTCATGAAAGCCTATGAGAATGGGGCATTTAAACTGGCTGATATGGATGGCAATGAATTCACAAATCTCATGAACCACTTGTACCTCAATCCATACTACATTTGATGCAAAGAATTACATTAGATACAAAGCAAGGTAAGCAAAACGTTCGCTACGACATAAAACTAGCACAGATAGTTGGCTATGACTATAAACTGGCACATATAGTTTGCTATAACTATAAACTAGCATAGATAGCCTATTATAACTATAAAATAACACAACACATCTTCTATGATGTTAAATTGGCACAACACGTCCTTGGGCTATGATGTAAAACTAGCACCCATAGCATGGTCTGCTACGACCTTAAACTGGTCATCCACCATCCGCTACAACATTAAACTAGCACAGTGGTCTACTAGGACCTTAAACTAGCACATTACAATCTACTAGGATCTTAAACTAACACACCTGACAATCTACTAAGACTTTAAATTGGGTTTGTAGTGCAACGGTTCCCAGCACACACATGTGACTCTTGTGAAGAAGTAACTGTGCACACTTTCAAACTTCCTACACAACATGTGATGGGATGTTGTAGTTCTAGAATGTAGTTCACATCATTAAGAAAAAATCCTTTAGGACACATGTAGCGTCATCTCCCTTGGCATCTTGTTGATCTTCTAAACATGTCATTTGACATCTTGTTGACCTTCTGGAGCTACTGCTACCACAACCAATCATCTTGGCAGTAGCTCTTGCCATCAGCACTTTCTACTAGAGTCCGAGCACTATTGTGGCCTAGCCACAAGGTTGCCATCCTCCAGCCCTTTCCATCATTCGATTCCAAAAGGTGTTCAACTATTAGGCTTCTCACCTAGAGTGCATGATGTTTGCCTTGGGCAAGGAATCCTGAGCACCTACAACACCATCACTCCTAGCCTCTTTAGTGCTAACCTTTCCAACCTACTACTACCAAAACCTATGCTGGCCTTTCTACTTCAGACATCAAACACAACACTTACCACTCTAGTAGTGTCCAAAGCAAGTAGGACTTTGCCCTCCCTTCACTTCATGGTTTTTTTTTTCTAGTTTTCTCTCTATTGTGTTTGTAGAAAAAAAGCCAAGATGGCATTGTTCAGGGATGCATTTCACCATGAAAGCAAGATACTACATTGCTCCAAAGCACCCACTTCGATTAGCCTAGCTACTTAAGAGTGCATACACTACTCTTCCTTTCAGCCAATTTAATCCCCATTTCCTATACTTGCAATTTTCCATATCTCCTTTATAAGCTTTCCAAATGCACATAAATCCCTTTCACATGCCCAACCACCAAGCCCATGACAAATGTAACATAACTCATCCCATGTGAAGCCTCTATAGGTAGATCAAAGCCCCACATGGATGTAACATAGCTCATCCTAGGGAGAAAACACTTGTCCTACAACGACGACAAGGTTGTCTCCAAGTGAACTTGGGTGTACAAAAAAAAAGGCACAAAACCACAAAAGATCAAAGAGCTAAAAAAATGGCATAACAACTACTTTACAATTGCTTCGGCCGTAAGTTGACCATCTCTAAGCACTCTGGTAAGAGGTCAAAGACTAAAAAAGAAAGATACCCATGCATGCTGACTCCCTCATAAGCACTCTGACAATGGATCACACTATGGAAATAGTTTTTTAAAGAGTTGCATTTTACATTCATTTCTTCCCTAAACCTATTTCTTCAAATTCATCCCTTTCCCCATTACCTTACAATCACTCTCCCAGTACTTTCAAATGTAGCGAAGCATGGTCCAAGCACACTGAAGAGCGGTGTTACTATCTTGTTCTCATGGTGTTTCATATTATTTGTCAATGTCTCTCAAGAAAATCACCATAAATTTCAAGATTCTAATGATTCAGCATAATCCCAAAATTTGGGCAAGGATCCTTGCAAGCATGGTGTCACGTTGAATCGTGCAAACAATATGATACTTTGGAAGTCCTAATGCCTACAAAGTTGCTTCTGAGCTTGTCTACGAACCTCTATATCATAATCAACATGGCACCCAACCACAAGGCCAGTTTGCATGAAAGAGGCACCAAGGGTAGACCATATAGTCTAACAAATTTTCTATCTCACGAGCTAAAAAGCTTACTACACCCCCTAGCTTGCCTAGCTTGACACTTAACCTGGTTGATGGTCTACCTAGGGACCATGCTAGGAGCTGTCAAAGGTGTTTAGGATGGACTAAATAGTTTGAAAACTTTTCTAATCATAGGAACTTGCTATGCTACGCTACGCTACATAGCGTAGCAGGCCTTGAGAAGACTAATCGAGCATCCCAATATGTAGATTGAAAATGACTTAGTCCTTTGGGATATCTACCCCACTTCATCCTTGACGCATGAGAAACATGATGCAACAAAATGTGGTAAGTTTTGTTAGAAATCATCTCAATTTGAGTGCTATGTTGTACTATGCTATGTAGCATATTAGGGATGTCCTATGAAAATACTCCTACTCAGATTACTCTAATGGAATAAGCATATTTTCCCATACCTTAACCATCAAACATGCTTATCTTGTAGCAACACCAAGACATGATTGACATCCCATGATAGAATCTTTCTTAATGAGGCAAGATTCAAAGTGAACTGGATGGTACGCTACGCAGCGTACCACAGCGTAGCAGGAAAAAACGTGCGAAGGTCCTCTGCCAAGTTTCCCTGGCTAAAGAATGATACTTAGCCATGATCTGACCTTCGAAACCATGTGTCCCACTTTGCCCCTTGGGTCCTAAGAAAAATTTCTCAACAAAGCATTGTAAATCAAGCAAGGATGCATGTCACACTAGCTACTACACTATGCTATGCTACACAGCGTAGCACAACGTAGTGAGAACACAAAGAACAAAAGTGTCCCAATGATGAACTTCATAGGTCCTAGGACCTTTCAACATGGAGGACAGGGTTTTCAATCATAAAAATTACTTGCCTAGCTAGGCCTCAGACAAGTATTTTTGTCTTTTGGGGAAAATTTCTATCATGACTAGTGACTACACTACGTTATGCTACACAACATAACATGTGAGTGTTTACTCTACACTGACATGCAAGGTAGCGTAAGTAGCATAACACTCACGTAGAAGCATTAGGGCATCTCTAGTTAACTCTAGAACTTATTGGCAATGGTCACTCCCATCCTGACATCTCTTCAATAGACAAGGATCAGCAAGTTTTCTTTATTTTGCACCCGCTAGTTATCCCCAAAGTTGTCCCTATGCTTGACCCTGCTCGCAAGGGCAGGGAAGACATAGTCCTGGAGCACAAGCTTCACCTTGCATTCATTGTTGGCATTCTTTGTAACAAACATGGAATTCATTATTGGCACATGCAGCTTAAACTGTATGGTCATAGCACAACAAGTTTCATGTTCAGCATCACACTGCAGCATAGCATACCAGTGTGACACTACAGCAAAGCATCACATAGCAGCATGGCATAGTCACGTTTGTACTCCATGGGACCCAGGACACGTGGCATCCAAACCAAGTTTCTCTCCCACTTCTAGCTCTAGAAATACCTTGACAAACAATGTTCAAAGGATTGGCTTTGAAGATTAGCATTTGAAATTTTGGCTTTCTGGCAATTAGCTTTGGCAAAGAGATTGGCAAGTAGAGGGTTGAAAAATAGCAAACCCCATTAGCCACACTTTCTAGATCTCTCCTAGCCCAGTAAACACCAGCTCACTGATTCCTATTAGCAAGCAGTTGACAGTAGTTCAAGGATATATGACCATACCGCTTCGTTGTAAGCTATTCTTGTCCACACTATGTCTCAGTTGCATACCTTTCAACCAAACAAAGATCAAATCCCCCGATCTTGGGGTGGTGCACTCTCTCACTCAAGCCTATTTCATTTTGTTTTGCTATCACCATATTTTGCATCATTTCTTATCAGCTTACGTTTATCGCTTAAGTTATACATAACATCTTTAAAACAATTGTTTACAAAAGGTTATTGTACACCGGTTAAGTCCCTATCTAACTGATAAGATTGTTTAGGGTACTCCATTTCCGTTTTTCTCTAGCAAAGCCCTTGCGTGGATCTGAGGTTAGGCTGTACACCCGGTAACCTCTCGGTGTTCAAGCCACCAACATTTTTGGTTGCTATAGTCCTAAAGTGAACAAATATTTATTCGAGCATTTTGTACCTAGGCACACCTTGTGTATGGCAATAAATACAAACTTTGTGATAAACCTTGCAGCATTCAGAATAGATTAATTAATGTTATTTTTAATTATTTAATGTTTTCCTTAATTAATGTTCTCTCTCTCTCTCTCTCTCTCTCTCTCTCACCCTAAAACTCTCCTAAGTAAGCACACTCAGTACGATCACTTTGAGCATGAGTATAACACTTCGTAATCTAGTAATGATTAGCATTTGGTAATCCTAGTAGTGTTGCACTAGTTCAAGATGTGTATGGAAAGTGAAAATGGATACTGGTGTTAGGATTAATTAAAGCCTAGTTAATCAATGGTTAAATTAAATTAGTTACTTAGTTATCTCTCTCCTCCTTTATTAGTACCAAGACAATAAAACATAAAAACCCATAAAAATCATATGCCACAAGTTTACTTAACCATACAATCGTGACATACAAGTAAGCTTGAAAAGACAACGATTGACCAACCTGTCCTTATTCCATCAAGGTGCATAAGCAGTTATTCCTTGGAATTCAAATGGATCATGCGTGAATGCTTGTATTCCTATAGTTGAGCATAGGGATACCTCATCACTCATCATTGGCACCATTGTTGGGGACTTAGTTGTTTGTGCACTAATTAGAACTTAGAAAATCATTCACATCATTGGAATGAATCCTTATGGTTGGTTGAAGAAAAATAATAAATAATAATATATTGCACACTGAATAGAAAATCATGTCTCCTTCTTCGTATGAAAGTGTTTCACCACCTAGGTCTGATACAAGAAACCATCGGAGGTGTAGTACACATGATAATCTACCAGTCCCCCAAAAATTCCATGTGGTATATATTCATCTTAATGAATATGTACCAAAATTTACCTTTGTCCTCCATCAGGATGAACAACTTCATTGGCAAGACTTAGAAGGTAACATAGTATTACCTCCTGATCGCTTAGTCCCGAGTATGCTTCTTTGTGATCTCACATGAATTGGTATGTAGCACGTACAGGATGAGTATGTTGTGCATGATCATGACTCGAGAGAGTATCAACCCATAGAGGCACAACACCAAAGGAACTTATAGTAGGAGAGATGTCATGAACATGTGAAGGGAAAGTTGTTGCAGAATGTCCCACATGTCCTAAGCGAAAATGAGGATGATTTACTTGCCTTAGGTAGTCACCCACACAATGATGTTCCTGTTGTTGACTTTGGTCAAGGAGTTGTGTATCATAATCTTTACTCAACTATCCATAACCTAGATTCTGGTACTGACAAACACAAAGGATCTAAAAAAGGAACAAAAACACATAAAAAGGTGGACATTCCAATCATAGCTACGATCAGAGTCGTGACCACTGAAGAGAAGGAAGCAGGCACCAACGTGGTGATTGTTCTCCTTCTTCTTCATCTTCATCATCTCCTTTGGGATCTGGACACAGTCACAAGGAAAAATACCATGAGGATAAGGGTAAGAAAAAAGGGACTAATAGATAAAGTAGTCAAGAAAGGGGACAAGGGCACTCTAGAGAATCACAACATAGAAGAAGGGAGAGTAGGGAATGACCTAGGCATCATAGATGCCATAGAAAGGATGATCACGATGAACCCCTACTTGCTACTTGAAGTGTCTTAGACATAACCAAGGCTGTTAGAATCCCAACAAAGCACCAAAAATATAGTAGGATCAAGATATTAGACATGAATAATATCCCATGATTTGAAGGGGGATACAACGCTAATCCTCAAAATCATCTACAAGCATTCCATGATGCATGTGCCTTGCAAAACATAGAAAGAGAATGGCAAAAACTTAAGTTGTTTCTGTAGACACTAGTCAAAGAAGTGAAAAGCTAGTACCAGTCCTTAGAATCGGAATCCATTAATAGGTGGAGTACCATGATAGAACTATTTAATGATAAGTACCAGATGTAATCCTGAGTGTCCAACCTATGGAAGCAAATCCAAGGATGGAAAAAATGAGGTCATGAACCCTTGGATACTACCATGGGCCAATATTATGCACTATTACATCATTGACCTAGCCATGGTTATTCATAGAGGGATCAACTATGCCATCTCGTGGATGGGCTTAGGCATGAAACAAGAAGAACCCTTAGGATGTATGCCCATGGAAGAATATCTGAGCTTAGGTCCCATCAAATTCAAAGACTATTAGAGCAAGTTACTATGGAAGAAAGTGAGTTAAGAAAAAGAGAGAGTGAAGAAGAATATAATAGGGATCCTTCCCTTTGAAATAGGGGAGTGAAATTTTGTCAGGATTAAGAAGAGTCATCACTTGAAGAGATGGTAAATAGGAAAACTTTGCCTATCCAAAAATTAGAATCGGATGTATCAAAAAAGGTAGAACAAATGTGGGACTCCCTGGATGATAGATTTCAAATTGTTCTCCAAATAGTGGAGGAGTCTAGAGAGAAAGGTAGTGATCACAAAAAAAATAAAAAATAGAGAAGCTGAACATGCACATATCAAGGGTAAGGGAAAGGTTTCCATCATTGAAGAGGTTGTGGAATTAAATATAGACAATGATAGTGAATGCAAGATATGCCAATATGACCATCCTAAAGGATGTTGCCCTATAATCTTCCATCTGCAGGAGTCTGGGGTGTATGCACTCAACCCATGATTAAATAAAAGATAAACACCTCGAAGGCTACCTGATCCCCAAGGTAACCCAAGATAGTTCCACCAACCATTAACGTATTATACAAGTGGAACTCCACAACAACCAATTGAGCAATATTAACAATGGCAGCACCCACAATCATGGGGAATTCCATCACCAAGGCAACAGTATCATTATTGGTAACCTACCCCATATGGATATTACGTGCATCACCCAATCTCTCCATGTGACTCTACTGGTCATGTCACTCCTCAACATTACTACCAAGCCTACGATATTATAAGACTCCTTCCCCTAGGGGCGATGTTCCACAAACATACCACCCTTGTCATCCGGCTTCACCTCTTCCACCCTTAACTCCATTACCCCTTGCTCCAGCTATGCAAGGTGAAATCCCTACTCAGTCGCAACAACATAATGCCACAAGGGCTATTAATTCTTAACCTACTATTGGTTCTGATGACCACATGAAGAAAAGACCTTTCTTTAGAACCAATAGTCCAACTAAGCCCTTGCAATCACAAGCGGCCAATTATCCAACCACCTCACTATCACTTGAAGCTTCAGAGCTCCCTTCAGCCCAAAAATCGTGCTCAACACATACCGTCATGTTAACTCATGTCGTCACCAATTGGATAAAAGTTGGCCATCTTCCTAGGAAATTCTCTAATATAGGGAGTCCTCTAATATACTTACAAATTATTGGGAATGATCCATGAAAAGCTCTTTTGGATTTAGGTTCTAGTGTCAATTTAATCTCTCAAGAAATGTATAGGGCCTAGAACTTGCCTCCATTGAAAGAGAGAAACATCCATTTAGAGCTGGCTGACCAGTCCATCACTGTCCCATTGGGACTAGTGGAGGACATTGTCACCACTATTTGTGGATGGTCATACCAAACTGAATTCCTAGTGATTCAGGTGAACAATGATAAGGGGGATTTCCCAATCATCATGGAAAGGGCATGGCTAAGCACCATCTATGAATGCCTAGGAATCCATGATCTTTTCGTAAAAATATCAAAGGAAAATACATTCAGGAAGATCAAGAAGAAGAAAGTTACATGCATCACATATAGTGACACAGGGTGCAATTGCATGCAAAGGTCATGGTTTTTGCAAAGTTTAACATTGCTTGCATGCAATCAATGTGCACTAGTTATTAACATACAAAGATTCCTATATGCAGCAGCCACGTGATAGGAAGGCACCCAGTGGCTGATAGTTGATCAAGAAAGTAGTTCAATCATATGCATTGAACCAACTGAGGGTTTAACTTGCAGTTACATTGATAGCATAGACACATTAGAGAAATTCCACCACCAATTTCCAAGTCTTAGCCTTGAAAATATCAACCGGGGGAAGTTGGAAATCCCTAAGAAATTTAAGAAGGAGACCCTTGAGTTGAAACCATTGCCCACTGATATGGAATACATGTTTCTTAAAAATGGAAAACTAGTAATTATTAATGCAAAGTTTGCTCCTCAAAAAAAAGAAAGATTGCTGAAGGTAATAAATAAATCGTCTAAAGCCTTTTCTTGGTCATATCCCAAACTAACTAGAATAGATCTTAGGATATGCTAACATAGAATTTACATCGACTCCTCCATGAAGCCTTGAAGACAACTACAGAGGTGATTGAACCCAAAGCTAAAGAAAGTGGTTAAGGAAGAAATCGAATAGCCTCTCAAGGCTGGGTTCATATACCCCATTGTTGATAGCAAATGGGTTAGCCCCTTAGTTATTGTGCCTAAAAAGGGAGGTAAATAGAGGGTATGCATAGATTTTAGGCTACTAAACATGGCAACATTTAAATACCACTTTCCATTTTCATTCATTGACCAATTCTTAGACACCACCGCAGGGCATCACTACTATAGTTTTTCATATGGGTACAGTGGGTACAACCAAATAAAAATAGCCCTAGAAGACCAAGCCAAGACTACGTTCACTAGTCCTTGGGAAATGTTCGCATAAAAAAAATGCCATTTGGCTTGTGCAATGCCCCTGCAACATTTCAATGCTTAGTTCTAAGAATATTCTAGTAGTAGATAGGAAATGGTGTGGAAGTCTTCATGGATGACTTCTCCACCTACGGAGCAAACTATGATCAAGCCTTGGACCTGTTAGAGCAAGTGCTAAAAAGATGTGTAGAAACCAATTTGAGGCTCAACTAGTAGAAAATCCATTTGATGGTCCAAGAAGGCATAGTACTAGGACATAAAATCTCACACACAGGGATTGAGCTAGACCCCAAGAAAATCAAAGTTATCCAAGGAATTACCCATTAACCTAAAATTGTCAAAGATATCTGGTCATTCCTTGGAATAACTAGCTACTATAGGAGATTTATAGAGAACTTTTCAAATGTTTCCAAACCATTGGTGGAACTAACGAAAAAGGACATACCTTTTGAATAGGCCAGGGAATGTGATTGAGCTTTCCAAGCTGTAAAAAAAAAAGCTTGTGGAAACACCTATTCTACAAGCTCCTAACTAGTCTAGACTATTTCACATAATGATTGATGCATTCAACTATGCCTTAGGAGCTGCACTTACATAGTTAGATGAATAGAAACATCTATAATACATCCATTGTGTAAGTAGAAGTATCACTGGTGCACAACTTAACTACACTATGATAGAGAAAAAATTAATGATTGTACTATTTATACTAGAAAATTTTAGGCACTATGTATTAGGTTACAAAGTATATATACATATAGATCATAGTGCAATCTAGTTCCTCATGAATAAGCCAATGGTAAGTCCTCGTATCATATGATGGCTTGTAATCTTACAAGAGTTTGATTTAACGATGATTGATTGTAAAGGCACCGAGAACATAGTTGCCGATCATTTATCTCAATCACAATGGGACAACAAGAAGGATGAGTATCCAATTTCTGATCATTTCCCTAATGAATTCCTCTTTGTTGGTGTAGTGAATAATCAATCACCCATGGAGACAAATTGGTATAGTAGCATTGGTACCTATCTCCTTACCCAACAAACACCACAAGAGTTAGACCTTAAGAAGAAATAGTAGTTTCTTCACCAAGCCAAGTACTTTATGGAGATCAATGGGGAACTTTACAAAGTATTCCCCAATGGCTTGGTTTGATGGTTTTTTCTCAATATAGATCAACTGTGAGTTCTCCAAGATACTCATGAGGGTCCTTGTGAGGGTTATTATGCTAGGAGACAAATGACCATCAAGATCTTTCTTGCAATATATTATTGACCTACATTGTTTTGGGCACCCATTAATTCATCCAATCTTGTAAGCACTATCAACGTTATGGGGGAATGATTGCTAGAATGGAGGGTCTGCAACAATGGATTCAACTATTAGAATCCTTTAAAATTTAGGTAATTGATTTTATGGGGCCCATTACACCAATGTCCAGTGGAAAAGCTTACATTATTTTTTCCATTTATTACCTTACAAAATGGGTAGAAGAAGCTGCTGTTAAAGATTGTACATCATCTATAGCTACACAATTGGTTCAACAAGTCATAAATAGGTTTGGTGTGCCACGTGCACTTATTTCAAACAATGGTACACACTTCACAGGTGCAACTTTTCAAAAATTAATGCAATGCTTAGGGGTTAAGCATAAATTGACTACACCATACCACCCCCAAGTGAACGGTCAAGCCAAGGTTACCAATAGGGACATTACAAAAATATTGACAAGAACTATTAGCAAGTATAGGTGAGACTAGAGCACTAAACTAAACAATGCTCTTTGGGCATATCTCTCCACATGGAAACTCCCTACAGGCTACTCTCTCTACAAGTTAGTGTAGGAAAAGCTTCCAACACTTCCTATTCAAACTGAGATCCGTACACTATCCATGGCATGTGACCTCAACCTTGACCTCAATCTAGCACAAAAACAAAGGTTAATAATCCTTAACTTGCTAGATGAGGACCAACTAACTATCTTGTCATCTAATGAATTACATAAGGCATTCAATAAACAACGTCATGACCTAAGAATTAGGAAAGTTAAATATCAACCAGGAGATAAGGTTCTCTACTGGAATCCCACACATGTGCTACAATGAACTAAATTTCAAACACTATGGGAAGGACCTTATATTATTCATGCAACTTTTCCTCAAGGGCCATGATGATTTACAAACCTGAGAGCCTGGACAAGAAACTTTTGGTGAACATGAAACAAACCAAACCTTTCCATGAGCTTAGGATAGCTAGTACACATGCTACCTCTATTGGTGGATAATCGTGCTCACTATCTCAGATCTCCTACTTCCAACTCAGTCATGGGGGAGATGGCCACTTATGCCAACCATTCTAGGCCCTCAGTTCTTTTTGTATTTTTGTTTTACACATTTTTTTATACATTTTTGTTTTACATGTTTTTTTTACACATTTTTTCAATCTTTCTTGTTTATGTTTTACACCATCATTCACATTTTTACTATATCTTTGATTGCTTGATTGCTTTACTTCATTTTTCATCCAATAAGTGCTCATGATGGTGGATTGATGATGAATCATGATATTGCATATGCGATATCACATCCATGATATCATGTCCGCAATATCGGATCGACCATGCAATGTCAGATACTCGATATCGCGGCCCGCCTCCTTGCCTATAAATAAGAGGTTGTGCCCTTGGTCTCAAGAGTAAGAAGTTATTCCCTTAGCCAAACTCTTGACATTTTCTCCTTCTAGAGTTAGAATTATTTCTGCATGTGCACAGTAGGAGTCATAAAGTGAACAGATCTTTATTTGAGCATAATGTACCTGAGCACACTTTGTGTATCGCAATAAAGACAAACTTTATGATAAACCTTGCAGCATACAGAATAGATTAATTAGTGTTAATTAGTATTTAATGATTTTCTAGTTAATTAATTATTTCTCTCACCCTACAACTCTCTTAGTTAAATACACTCAGTACGACCACTTTGAGCATGCGTGTAGCACTTAGTAACCTAGTAACGATTAGCGTTTGGTAATCCTAGCAACGTTGCACTGGTTTAGGATGTGTACAGCAAGTGGGAATGGATACTGGTGTTAGGAGTACTTAGAACCTATTTAATGAATAGTTAAGTTAGATTAGTTACTTAGTTATTTCTCTCTCCCCTCCTTATTAGTGCAGCATATAAAACACATAAAATCCATAAAAATCATATGCCTCAAGCTTACTTAACCATACAACCATGACATAAAAGTTTGGGAAGACAATGATTAATCAACCCGTTATTGTTCCACATAGGTGCATAGGCACTTAGTCCTTGGAATTTGACTAGATCTCATGTGAAATGCTCATATTCATATGGTTGAGTGTAGGAGTACCTCGTTGCTCATCATTGGTGCCGTTGTTGAGGACTTAGTTGTTTTTGCACTAAGTAGAACTTAGGAAATCATTCATATCGTTGGAACGAACCCTTAGGGTTGGTTAAGAAAACGATAATAGCACATTGCACACTAAACAAGACAAAATGTCCTTTTCTTCGCACAAAAGCACTTCATCGCCTAGGACTAAAATAAGAAGCAATCGATGGCAAGTTACATGTGACGCTGATCTACTAGCTCCTCAATAGTTTTGTGTGGTATATATTCACCCTGATGAATATGTATCCAAATTCACCTTTATTCTCCAATAAGATGAACAGCTACATTAGTGTGACTTGGAAGGTAACATAGTGTTACCTCCCAATCGTTTAGTCCCAAGTATGCTTCTTTGTGCTCTCACACGAATAGGCATGCAACACTTACATGCAGAGTACATTGTGTTTGACTATGATTTGAGAGACTATCATCCAATGGAAGTGCAATGTCAAAGGGACTTGCAATAGGAGAGACACCATAAGTTCTTAAAGGGAAAATGGTCTAATATGCCGCACACATTTTAAGTGAAGTTGAGGGTGATGAACCTGCCTCAAGTAGTCACCCACATAACAATGTTCCTCCCCTTGACTTTGGCCAAGGGGTTGTGTATCGGAACCTTCATTCTACTATTCACAACCTAGGTGCTGATACCAATGGACATAAAGAGTCCAAAAAAGGAACAAGAGCACAAGATAAAGGTGGGAATTCTGATCACAATCCTGATCAAGGGAGAGACAATGGAAGAGAAGGTAGTAGACACTGTCATGATGGTGGATCTCCTTCTTCTTTACCTCCATCATCTCCATCACCCTCTCCTTCTATGTATAGATGTAGCCATAGAGAAAAAATTTGTGAGGATAAGGGTAAGCAAAGTGAAAGTCACAGATGAGACAACCAAGACAAAGGACGAGGGCACTCTAGGGAATCACACCATAGAAGAAGGGAGAGTAGGGAACCGCATAGACACCATAGATGCTACGAACGAGATGATCATGATGAACCCCTACATGTCATGCAAAGCATGCTAGATATAGCTAAGGCCATGAGAGTTCCAACAAGGCACCAGAAAGATAGTAGGATCAAGAGGCTAGACATGAATAACATCCTACGATTTGAAGGGGGATATAATGTTGATCCTCAAAAATCACTTACAAGAATTTCATGATGTGTGTGCCTTG
>MNCI01016660.1:955300-994043 GCA_015680685.1 Gnetum montanum | reverse complement strand
AAAGTAGCCTATCATTAAGTAAGGTACTTGATAGTGTTTAGGTTGCTATTATAATTTTTAATACTCTTGTAACAAATGAATAAATTAAATAAGATATTTTTATAATGAAAATTAATAAAGCACTAAATCCTAATGGTTTTCTAGTAGATTTTTATTAGAAATATTAAAATATTAAGTTTCAACCTATAAGCTTGTGTAATTGCATGTTTTTTTTTTACTAAATTATTTTTAAATTCTATGGAGAGCATTGACCCAATTCAAGTAGTCTAAAACTATCTTTAGTGTAGTGGCCTAAGGCCGATGCAAGAAGTTGGAAGAATCCATTCAAATTATTTATAACTACCTATAGTATGAATATTATTTGTTGGAATCAAATTGGTTGGGTCGTCCAATGTCTTAAGTATGTGATGTGCTCTAATTTGTTTTTGCTTATTATTAGTATTATTTTTGGTGCCTGACACCTTCCTATTTCATTATACTTTAAATATTCTTTTATTAATATAATTTCTTTTTTCCTTGTTTAAATAAAACTATAACTAAAAATTATTATCACATCACTTAAGAAGCCCTAAGAATTTTCTATTGAGAATAATTGTCTAATTCAAGTAGCCTTAAACTATCTTTAGTATAGTGGCCTAAGGCTAATAAGAAATTGGAAGAATACATTTAAATTGTTTATAGCTATTTACAATAAGAGCAATATTTGTTGGATCAAATAACTTGGATTGTCCAATGTCTTAAGTAGTTCTTTTATAAGGATTACAAATAAGTTTAGAGATATGTTCATGTCATTGTTTATTTGAGGGTGGGGAGGTGGGTGTTGGACACCAATATATATTAATAATAAGCAAAGAAAATAAAGAGTAGATCACAAAGTTGGATAAAGAATAAAGAAATAAAAAACTTTCCAATTCTAGGACTATTTACTTAGGTGAACAACCTTACAATTAATACATTTAAAAAATAAGTGAAAAAAATCAATATTTAGTGATGAAACTTGATATGTTAGGTAGTTGAGTCATGGGGATATGATAAAGCATCATTTTGTCAAGTGTATCAGTCAGTTGAAATATTGTAAATGTTATATTGTATATGCTATGTCATATATGCATTGTAGCATCCCCATTGATGCATCTTAGTTGGCTACTACATCGTGGATGCTATATCACATCTACTATAACTTAGTTGTGTGAACGCATCCTTGTCGACATAGCCAAATGCATTAATGCATCCCCATTGATGCAATGCCTGTATTTGCCTATAAATATGTAAGCATCCATTGTGTATTTGACATCATTTGGTCAACCGTGTAGCCAAACTCTTGCAATTTTCTCCTATAGTCTTAGCAAATAGTCAGTGAATGCCTGCAATGTGGATTTGAGTTAATTGTACGATGTCTTATTTGAGTGGCATTGTACTTAGACACATTCCATGAACAACAATAAGATTGAGATTGATTCATATTTATTGCATCATTTTGACTTAGAATCAATTTACTTTTAATGCAATTTACTTTCTACGTACTTAGTTAATATTTATATTTCCATGAATGTTAATCAATCAGGGGAATAAGCGCAGCTAATTTCAAGCATAAACATGTATTCACTTGGTAATCCCAGCAGTGGATACATATGTTCAGGATGTGTACAACAAGCTGGAAATGGACACTCATTGCCCTTAGGATAGTTTAGGATTTATATTGTTATCATTTAGATTACATAATTAATTTCTATATTATTATTTAGTTAGTTTAAGGCCCTAGCAACATCAATAATCATATGCCTTTGGACTAAACCATCCATGATAAAACTACTACTAATCCAAGTAAGCAAATAACAACCTACGATTAATACTTAGCAATCTAGATACCATGTTAGTTCCATTCACAGAATTCAAATGGATTGCATGTGTATACTTGTCATTCATATGGTTGGGTGTAGGAAATACCCACTACTCATCATTGGCACTATTGCTAGGGATGGTGCTAGTGATCTAGATTAGTTATATTATAAATGATCACTATTAAAGCATTAACAATTTATCTTTTAATAAATACTAATATTTGAAATCACACGCACAAAGTATTAACTACAAATATGTCTCTTTTACATAGGGCCTATAGTTCATCACACAATGAGAATACTAGTAGGAGAAATGATAGAACCTATATTGAAGAAAATTGGAGTGAACTACTACAAGCAAGGATCTCATATGCTCATTCCAACCCTTACTATACTCAAAGACTACATTCAATTGTCATGGAAAATCCTAGAGGGGATGGAACAAGTCCTAGAACAAGGAGGGTTGCAAGGCCTAGAACCTCTTCCAAACCTAGAAGATATTAATCAAGGGATCATAGGGGAAGATATAGGAGCCATGGTGATTCTCCTAGTTCACCATCTTCCTCTTCATCTTCAACATTTAGTTTTGACAAAGATGAACGTAGGTATGGAGATAGAGATACACTAAGGGGTCAAGATGAAGATTGAAATGGAAATTAAAGACAAGATACAAGGTATTAAATGGAGCATAGATGTGATCAATGTAGATGAATCCTTAATGACATGTCTAATTATGATGAATCCTTATTGACTACTAAAAACATTATACAGATCATGGAGATAGTTAGAATACCCCACAAGTAGCAAAGGGAAAGCCACATCAAATGACTTCATATGAATAACATTTCTAAATTTGAAGGAGACCATAATTCTGATCCACAACATCATTTTCAAGTATTCCGTTATGTCTACACTTTACAAAATATTGAAAGTAAGTGACAAAAGCTTAAGTTCTTCCCTAAGATACTAATAGAAGATGCTAAAATTTGGTATAAATTGTTGGTGGTCCACAATGCTTAAACTCTTCAATGAAAAATACCAAACCTATTCAAGAGTGTCCAATCTAAGAAAATATATCCAAGGGTGGAAGTAAGAGAATCATGAATCCTTGAATATAGCCTTGGGTAGATAGTATTTTCTACTACATAAATGCCCAAGCCATGACTTTTCTCAAAAAGATTAGCTTCATCACATCATAGATGGGCTTCGTAACAAAATGAGGGAGACCTTTGAGATCTATGCTTAAGGAAAATTATCAAAGTTGAAAGCCCATTGGATACAAAGGCTAATTGAACATGTGACAAAAGAAGAAGAAGAGTTGTGTGAAAGGGAGAGTGTAGAGACATATAGCTAAGATCCAACTCTTTACAAAAAAGAGGTCCATATTTATGATCAGGAAAAAGAAGTAGCTTTTGATGAGTTGATTTCACACAAAACCTTTTCAATACAAAATTCTATCATTGAGATTAAAGCAAGGGTGGATAAGATGTGGGAGTTGATGTATAAAAAAGTTACAACCAACTTCAAAATCATAGAGGAGAAAGTAAAGCAAATAGGATCAAGTGATCAACACAAGAAGAGGAAAAAGAACAAGGAAATAAGTAAGAACACTTACCAACAAAAAAGAGAAAATAGCTATAGTAGAAGAGGTTGTAGACTCAGATATAGAGAAAAAGGATGAATGTAGCATCTGTTAATATGAATATCCAAAGGGCTATTGTCCAATTATGTTACATCTACATGAGTTTAGGGCTTTTGCTTTGAATCCCTAGTTCATAGAAAAGCAAATACCTAAGAGATTACCTTACCCACAAGGCAATTATAGATAGTCCTACAACCAACAGTACTATCCCAATGAGACTTCTTATCAACCTTAAGACTACTATCAATCATAGTGGCAAAACCCATAGTTGTAGGGGATGCCATCAACAAATCAACAATACCCCTATCACCAACTAAATCCTTATGAATATTATGTTCAATAACCTATTTCTTCTAATGATTCTACTTCCCATGCCTCAACTCATTATTACTATGCTCCTAAATGCCATTAACCCACAACATCTCTTATGGGATCACCATCCCATGCCTCATTATTTGTCACATCCTTAATACTCTTATACTTTCCTTGAACATGTCACCACTAATAGTATAGAAAGGATTTACACCACAACCTCAACAAAAGAATGTCACTTGCACCATGAACATATAACTTAATCATAATGTTAGTAGATCTAAGCATAAGTCTCAGAAACATCCTTTCTTCAAGATAGTTCTCACACATGTGAATAAAACTAGTAGGCATACTAGCTTAGCAATACTAGCACAAGGCCAATCTGGTGCAATGCCCTTTCTCACAAAAACAATGTCTTCTAATCCTACACAAAAGCCAACAACCATTATCACTCCAATACAAAACATAAAAGATGAACCTATCACTAAGAAGAGACGGAAAATTCCATAAATTACTAATATGATAAAGGATATGGTTGTGGGTTGAAAGTTCAAAGTATTAACATGATCTCCATACCAACCAACAAAAAACTTGAGGAATAAGTATGTGTGCAAAACCAAGTCTACACAATAGCCACTAAACCAAAAGACACCTAGTGGCTTGAGAATGAGAATACCAAACATTCAAAAGATGCATGGAAACATTCAACCCACTTATTAGTTCTAGTCCTAAGAAAATGGACCAAACAAAAAACTTAGAGAAAGACATCTTACACTTTGACTATACAACAAAAGAAGATGTTAAACAAGGAGGCCAAAGAACTAAAATTATTGATAAAAAAAGAAACATATTGAAACACCATAACATTTCAAAACCCTGATGCATCAGCAAAATCTTGGAATTTAGGCAAGGATTTCCACAAGTGCAGCATCATGATGGGCCATCAGTACAGTGTAGGCACTAAAGATAGACTGTATAGTCTGACAAGTTTTCTATCTCCAAGATTGACAGGCCTGCTGGACTCTCCAGCCTGCCCAACTGGACAATTGACCCGACTGACAGTCTACCCAAAGACTATGCTAGGAGTTGTTGAAAGTGTTCAGGATGAGCTAAACAGTTTGGAAAATTTGCTAATGGAGAAATCTGCTACGCTACGCTACACTGCACAGTGTAGCCTTGAAGAGACCAATTAAGCATCCAACATGCAAGTTGATATAAAGTCAGTCTTCCAAAGCATTTGCCCATGTTGCAACCATCAAGAAAGCTTGCTCCACCAACACAAGGTGCTACGCTATGCAGTGTAGCAGGGACAGGGCACACAAAGGCCCCCCTGCCAAGTGACTCTAATAAGAGGATTGCACTTGGCAACGCTTTGGCCTCCAAAACTGGCTATCCCATTTAGCCCTTAGGCCTCAAGCAAGGTTTCCTGGTAAAAAAATGGTAGATTAAACAAGGATGCATGACACACTGGCTGCCACGTTGTGCTATGCTACATAGTGTAGCATAGCATAGCAACAATGCAAAAATAATAGAATGCCCCAAGGATGAACTCAGCAAGTCCAAAGGCTTTCTGGCATGAAGGAAAAAAGTTGCAATTGTTTGCTTGACTAAGCCTCAGACAAATGCTCTCGGCTTCTATGCAAGACTTCTGTCAAGACCAGTGGCTACGCTATGTAGCGTAGCACAATGTAGCAAGGAGTTACTTACGCTACACCAACGTGCTGGACAGCGTAAGTAGTGCAACACTTACATGGAGGCATCAAGACACCTTTAGTCAGCTCCAAAACTTGTTGGCAATGATCATTCTCACCCTGACACCTCTTCGATAGATAAAATCAGCAAGTTTGCTTCATTTTGCATATGCCTGCTTGATCCCCAAAATTGTTCCTATGCTTGACCCTGCTCACAAGAGTAGGGAAGATGTAGTCCTGGAGCATAGACCTCATTTTGTTTTCATTGTTGGCATGCTTTTTGGATTTTGGCACATGCAGTTTCAGCAGTATGGTCACAGTGTAACAAAATTCACATCCAGCATCATACACCTACCTAGTGCAGTCATGTTTACACCTTGTGGGGCCTAGGACACATGGCATCCAGACCACATTTTTCTCCTACTCCAGACCCTATAAATACCCCGACGAACAATGCTTAAGGGATGGGCTTTTTTGCATGGTTGGCTTTTGAGTTGGCTTTTAGAGAGCATAGTGGGCATTCTTACCATTCTGGTTGGCTTTGAGCTTTCTGGTTGGCTTCAAACATCCTTTTGCAGGTTTAGCATTTTGGCATCTTGGCGAGCAGATTGGCAAACAGAAGAATCACAAGTAGCAAGTTATTGACTATAGCTCAGGGACCTGTGACCATATTACTCTGTGTAAGCTATGCTTCTTCAGTGTTGCATGTTCAGTTGTACATCTTCCAACAAAAAAAAAAAGATCAGATCCACGACCTTGGGGCGGTGCACTTTCTCACCCAAGTTTGTTTTGTTATTTGCTTACTGTCATCATGTCTTTTTGCACTATTTTTCATCATTTGCATTTATTGACCATCACTTTACTTCACGTGCATCATTTTCAAGGCAAACGTTATAAAAGGTTAAGTTACACCAATTAAGTTCTTGTTTGATCAACCAGACCGTTTAGGGCACCCCATTTCCATTTCTCTCCAACACGGCCCTCGCACAGATCCGGGGTTAAACTGTACACCCGGCAACCTCTCAGTGTACTAGCCACCGACGTTTTCAGTTGGTACAATTTTTGGTGCTAGAAGGAGGGCCTTTTGGTGCCCTTTCTACATCTTTTGGGTAGTACTGCACGCTATCTATACCCTGTCACTTACTAGCGTGGACGTGACACCCTTGTGGTTGTCTACACATCATGTGGTGTAGACTGGTCGCAACGATGGTTCCTTTGGAACCCGGCAGGACGAAAAGCCTCTGATCACTTATTGATCTCTATGTTTCTCGTTTGTGATTTCTTTTTGATCACTCAAGATGATTCCCACAACCACTGTCGTTCCCACCTCGAACCTTGAGGCTTCTTTCTCGGCTCAAAACACCATGGGTGTTGAGCGACTGCCTAGCCCAATGCTAGCACCATGTCAGTCTCTTAGGATCCAACACCTGTCACCTTTGTTCTTGGTGCAAGACACAGAGCGCTATGACTTCCTCTGCGTAAAGATCCAAGCGAATCTGCCCTTGGATCGCCAAGTACTTAAGGACAAATGTAACTTCGAGTTCCTTCATCTAAACGGGAGGGAATTTATCTCTGCCCTTGATGTCGCCATCCACCTGACAGAAACGTATCAGTGGATCTTAGACTAGCTGATGTGAGTCAGTAGGTCTAGGGAGCGAGATACAGCATCCCATTACGACGAGGTGTTCCAGGATGGATAGGAAGACCTAGACTCCCATTCTGAGGGTGGTGGCAAAACCTACCCTGCGGTTATTCCTCCCACCACGGTCTTCTGGACGAACCCGCTCTTTGCTTCTACCCCCTTCATGGTTGCCACAACCCTGTCACAACCTACACTTTCGTCAGCCATGGGCAGTCATCCCGAATCCTCAACGCATCAACACGTTGCCCCTTCAGTTTCATTTCTAGGTGCTTTCCCTCCTCACTTTGTCCCATCATCATACCAAGTGCTAGTCACAACTACGTTGTCGTACGTGCACATTGTGCCTACTTCACAGCTGCATGGAGTTCCCGCTCCCATTCCATCATCCATGCCTATCCTACCATCAACGGTAGGCCCACCCCCAATTGCGTGGTGGACCCCAACTACTTCTCTCCCTATTTTGCAATCCTCCTAGATGTCACACTACGTTGACCACCAAGCGTACCAAGTATCGCAAATGGTACAACCAAGCGCAGGACTGTGGTCTGCCTTATCAGTCACGCAAATGACTAACCCCACAGCACCACCAGCAGCTACTACTCCCACAGCACCACCCACTGGGTGGTGGACCGCATAGGCAACACCCTTCGCAGAAGCAGCCCCAATGGTACCCCCTATGAGCCAGGCCGCTGCCCTTACAATGCCACCAACGATGGTTGCCCCTGCAATCCCACAACCATCTACATCGTCTCTGGGTCTAGATCAAGCGTTCCAACTTATCCAGACCCTCACTGAAGAGATTAAATGTCTTAAAGCCACCAATTTCGACATGGTACAGGTCATGGATTTCTACCATGACGACCCCCTTAGCTCAAGCGTTCCCATGCTCACGTTACCCCCTAGGATGCCACTCCCCCAATTCACAAAATACAACGAGGACAATCCCAATGCACATTTAGTTATGTTTAGATATGAATCTTTGTTGTTGCAGCAGTGGCCGCACACTATTATCCACGTCTTTGCCATGTCTTTGACAGGCAAGGCTCTAGACTGGTACCGCGTGCTCCCACGCACCTCCATCTCAAATCTAGAGGAGTTGTTGACTTAGTTCGTGACCCGTTTCAAGTATAACTTGAAACCAGATGTCACACTAGATCAATTGATGAGCATCAAGCAAGACTTGCTGGAATTTGTGCAAAAGTTCATACAATGGTGGAGCGCCACCTTGAATGAGATCCACGAGCCTATCGCGGAGGCCCATCTGTTCGCCATCTTCAAGGGGGCAGTGAATGACTTTATCAAGTCAAAACTGTACTACTTAGCCCCACACTCCCTCAGTCAAAATTTTGCTCAAACGAAGGGCATCCAAGATGCGGCCGAAGCTAGTAAAGACCCGACCTATATTACATACAAAAACACATATATTAAAAAGGACAAGGAGAAGGTTGCAATAGCTGCGGTGGCCACTGTGGCGAACGAGGCCAAGCCCAACAATAGCAACAATAAAAAGGTGATCGCAACAACAACAACTAGCTCTAGTAACACCGGCCAACCTTCAACGTCAACACCAGAGGCATCAACCTAGCCTAAACCCAACTTCAAGTGTAAAGATTGCTCCAAATACACTCCTTTACCCGTTAAGCCTCAAAACTTCTGAAGCAATTGTTGGGGGATAGATATATTCAACATAAGCGGATGTCGGAGGAGGCAACCAAATGGCATCAACGGTATTGCGAACTTCTTAGGAACCCCTCCTTGGCCATGCCCAACGAGCCGCCAGTTCCTAAGAACTTCAGGCTGGAACGGTTCTATGACTACCATCAACTTTGTGGTCACAACACGGACTACTGTCTAGCATTGAAGGATGACATCCAACAGATGATTGATCAGGGGAAGTTGGTTATGAATGAAAGCAACCTTGTCCACCCCGAAACCATTCCATGCATGTTTACAAAGACCCCCTCAATGTCAACAACGTGGGGCACATCATCGACATGATTGGCATCGATAGTAACCTAGAACTGCCACAAAAACTGTTCGTGGTATGTGTACCTCAACGTAGCATGACGACATCAACAACAACAAAAAGGACGCCGCAACAACCATTCGTCCTCAAGGTTCCCCCCAGAAATCCCCCCCTGCACCCTTTGTACTCAGAACTACACCGCTACCTGCGCCAACACCACAAGCACTGTTTGTCATTAAGGGGCCAAAACATTCAACTGCGCCCACCACACAGAGCCAATCTAAAATAGCCCCGCAACCCCCCGTTCAAAGAAACAGGAAGAGCGTCTGACGGATAAGACGGCCAAGGAACGTATCGCCTCAAGTCCCCCCAAGCATATCCCCTTGTCCTCGATGCCTATGGCCCCCCCATCATCAACAATTGACAATGCCATGTGCACGCAATCGTCACCATCCCGCTCGAAAAGGTCTAGCCGCCAACTTGAAACTACCCCTCCTCGAGAGATGCATCTCCTAGGACGAATGGAGGAAGAGAAGGGCAGTAAACAACAAGAAAGTGGACAGGACCTTCTAAACGTCCTTACTTAGGTCAAACAGGCTCTGAAACAAAAGAACAAAACATTGAGCCTGTATGACTTAGTAATGACCTCCACTGCACACTGTGAGGCCTTGGTTCACATGTTAACGTCCATATTGGTTAACGAAAATATGTCGACAGAGCAAAAAGCAATCCATGCGGTCATGCTTCCTTCTACACCTGAAGGACCACAGCCATCCTAGTTAACATTTCGTGACAAGTCCATTAAGGATAACCCTGAAAAGGGTCAGGTGACAATGACACCTATGTTCATCACAATTCAGGTCGGACAACACAAGATCCGAAGGGTACATGTTGATGATAGGGTCGCTACTAATGTCATCCCTTTCCCCATAGTGGACAAATTGGGCTTGGATGATCAAATCAAGTCCACAACAACATCTTGCCTAAAATCGTTTAACAAGGGGTGTGTGCAAGTGAAGGGAACTGTGCATATTAACTTTGTGGCCAGGGACAAGTTCCCCACAAGTGCAGTGTTCACAATGGTGGAGGAGATGCCTGGGTTCAACCTGATCCTGTGAAGATCATGGTTGGCCCAATTAAGGGTTGTTTCCTCTTCAATACACTAAGAGATTCACTTGCCCTATGCGGGAGGGGAAGTGGTAATTCATGGCGATGAAGTGGCTCCCCAATCCATAAACAATGTAGGAATGGAGCAAGGGTCAAAGATCGAAATCTCTGAAGACTGAACCCCCATCCAAACCGAAACTCCTAAACAAGTTGAAACCGGTTCGAACGAAGAAGCAACATGGGCTAAGCTGCCCTTTCAAACAATAGATGATGACATAAAAGAGTACCATACCAAGGCCCCTCAGCCATATGCATCACTGAGCCCATGATGGGTCAAGAAGCAGCTGCGAGAATGATCGTTGCTTGCAACAACGTAACTACTTCACTACTTCCCTATGATTACTGCTTGCATCAATGATACATCCATTCTTCCCATTGTTTGCTTCGTATTCGTTGTTTACAATAGCGTCCACCTCATTGTTTACATCGTTCATATTACATCCACTGTTTGCATCACACCACAGCCCGCTAAGGCCTAAAACTGGCAACATTTTTCTTTATCATCATACAACGGCCTGAAATGGCCTTAAACTATTAACATCGGCCCAAAATGGCCTTAAACTATGGTTACGGCCTGAAATGGCCTAAAACTAAAACGAGAAGTTCCCCAAGGAGTTTAAAAGAACAAAGAATAAAAAAATAAATACAACAAATTGGCCAAAATGAAATAAATCTCTTCACATTACATTCTTCATCCAATATCAATCAATAATGTTTATAATTTTTTTTTGTAAATTTAAAGACAACAATAAAATTCCCTACCACTATGCTATGAGTCTTTGCCCGCATTGTCATCCCCTACCTCAGTGGGTCCTGCATTTTCGTTTGGATCCTACATAACAAAGAAAATAAAATAATCAGTTAAAGCTATGACAAAGGCTTTTATAAAATAAACTATCACACCATAAAAAGTGACTGACCCGAGACGGCCTCGCATCCGTGTCGGGGGGTATCTGATCCATGCCAACTGCGAGACGTTGCAAGATCTCCTCCTCAATAATGTCGGCCTAATTCCTGTCTCCCAAATCAACGCTTGCTACAACTTTCTCCTTCTCTACGACTGTCCATTTGGGTGGTCCTAGAGAAAAGGTGGTAGTGGTAGTCTCACCTGTAGGTAGGGTCACCTCCCTTTCGAGAGATTCACTGACTGTCACTTGTTGTATGAACCTGTCATAAGCCCTAGAAGTGCCAATAATGTCAAGGAATAGCTCATAGGTATGTAACTTGATTGAAGCATCCCAGTAATGTTTACGGTAGGCAGCACATTCCGTTTTATACATATGTTTGTGGTTCTTTTGTGCCTGCCCCCACTCATAAACCTTCGTGCTATAATCCTTACAGTCTTGGTTCTTCTAGGCTAGAAGGTCCATTTGCATGCGTTGTTTGATTATTTTGCGTGTGGCTTCATTGTTGCATCGTACGACAATCCAATATCTTGCGTAGTTGATGACAGCTGTATGCCAACTACCATCGTTAGTGTCCTGGGCCAATAGAAATTCGTTCCTGGATTGGAGATCACCCACCTCAACAGTTAGATTGGCCTTCTCCTTCTCAAGCCTTTGTACCTGTTTCCAAAGGTCTTTGTTCACACGCCTGCATTCCCACAAAGAGTATGCCAAGTACAACGCACATTTACTCGCTTCATCGTATATGTGACGAGGTACTTCGGTCACCTCCTGCAGAAATTTGGGTATGGCATCAACCTCAACTACTTGTTTGGGATCCCACTTGAGGCGAGAGGCTGCCAACCGCACATGGAAAGACATTAGTCATAGAGTGAAATTACAACTATTTAGAAAGTCTAGCATAGTAACTTTAACTTACCGATCTCCGGATTGATTTGCTTCAGATGGTCGATCATGTCGTCGACCGCCTCCTCCACAAAAGTGAATTTGTCGAGGGTCTCGGTCCATGGTCACAGGCAGATCGAAGAAGGGCTAGAAGTATCAACAATGGTGTCTGCTACACGGTAAAACGTGTTAGCCATAGTGGAGAGAACCACAATAAAGCTAATGAACAACATAAATGATAGTGTAAAGCTCCTACCCAGCAAACCCTTAGGGGTGATAGTAGGGGGGTCGCCCATCGATACACTATCAAACAAGTGGTCAAACTCACCAGCGTCAAAGTGGAGCCCCTCTCTTTCCAGCTGACCCAACAGTGTAGCAGTGTCCTCAACACTCATATGCCCCGCTGGTACCGAACTACACTCGGCAAAAGGGTCATTAGCAAGGGCCTCTTCCTAATTGGCAGGGGTCTCTTCTTCATTGACTGGAGCCCTTTCTTCGTCGGCAGGGGCCTCTTCCTCATCAGCCTGAGCCCTTTCTTCTACGACAAGGGCCCCTTCGTCGTCGGTTGGGGTCCTTTCCTCTATGGCCGAGGCCTCTTCCTCTTCGCCAGTTGTCCCTGTTCTAGGGGCCACCACCTCTTCCTCCCCTTCTTCTTCTTCTTCCTCTGCTAATAAAACATAATTACAGTAAGCAAGATGTATCAACTTGAAACAGACACTACGCTATGAAACGCTACCTAGTGTAGCACAGTGTAGCAAGCGTTAGCCAAATAGTAAAACACACTTACCAATTGGGGGCTGCACTCTGCGAATCTTGAGTCGCAGCTTCTTTCCCCTCTCTTCATTTGTGTGGGGAGGCTCTTTGGCAGGACAGGACCTCTTACGTTGCAAGCTGGTCATCACTATTTTTGCAATGAGGCATTCTCCCCTTGTCATGCTGGCCGTGTTAATGGGGGGTGCCTCTCCCATGCTATCCTAGGCATGAAAGGTGTGTGCCACCCGATCCCTTGTCATTATTGAAAATGATTCCCCAATAGCCTTCAGGGGATCTTGGGATTGTGTGGTACGGAAAACTTGGCAAATCCATGGTTTGGAAATCTGAGTACGGTCTTGTTGCACCCTGATGCCATTCTCATAGACTACCAAGAATTCCGCAAAATGTTGCAGGCAGGCTACAAAGAAGGCAGAGTGCACGTTGAAATGAGATTCAAGATTCCTGCAAAGTTTGATCATTTCAACCTGCATACCTTTGCAAAGGTACTTGGCCCAGTTGTAGCAAGTCCTTTCTTTTATGACATCCCTCATTATCCAAGCCTGCTCCACTCCAAGGATTTTCCCTTGGGAGACAAGCTTGGGGAAGGCATGGGCACAGAAGACAGGGTAAATGGTTTTGGCCACCCTTAGCCTGACTTTCTCAATGTAGATCCCCTTTCAGTCCTTGGTTGTCCCTAGCCACTCCTCAATGTCTCCTTGATGGTTTGCATCTTTCTTAGATTTTTCTCCTATAGGGAGACCATTAGAAGGGACACCGAAAAGATCCACAAATAGTTGGTCATTGATTTCAAACACCACCTGTACATCGTGAACTCGTGTATGGAAGTGGTAAGCCTTCTCAGAAAAGGAGTCAGCTAGGGAAAGCATTTCAGCAGGCGGGATGCTTAGGTTTACAGCTAAAAATAAGTTCATGAGCCCAGCCTCCTCAAGGTTGTGGACAAGGGTGGTTGGGGCCCCATTACAAAGCCAACGCTGGGTCTCCTCCACCTCCCCGTACTTGAAGAAGAGGTTGGTTTCGTTACGCCCAGAGGTGATCACAGTGACCTCTTGGGATTTCGTCGCCACTGTAACAGTTTACAAAACAAAACAAAACAAAAATTTAGCAAAAAATAATAAAAAAAAACATGATCAAAGCACATCGTTACTTGAACAGATAACACTAAATCCACAACTTAGCGTACCAGGTTTAAATGGCGTAGAAAATGGTGGGAGCCCCACTAGCACATCTTCAACAGTGAGCGGTCTAAGGGATGCCCACTTCCTATCCAACCAACCAGATTCCTTACACTTCTCATAAAATTGGGAATACCTGGTTATGTAGGTTTTAAACTCAACCCCAAATTTTCCTATTACGCTGACGTGGACATTCTCAGTAGAGGAGAACTCCTGCAAGGCCATCTATGCCAACGCCAAGGCATCTGTATTACTGTGAAGACCATTCCTGTCAATATAGAACCTAGCAATACACAAAAAAATATAGTTAACACCTTTGTCTAGTGTAGCATAAATCATATGACATGTTAAGACGTCTTCACAGAACTTACATGTCGGCATAATAAACAGTTCCAGGTGGATTCTGAAAACAAGTGTCCATGTGGCGAGTAACATATAACGTGTTATATAAGTGGTAGCATTTGTACTCAGGCATGTCCTAGATCCAACTTAGACACCTCAAGCCTTTTGGGCATTGGTTGGAACCTGCAACACCTTCACCTCCGATTTCCTTGTCAGACAGGAACTTCAAAATACCCCAGTTCACCCCAGGCATCAATGCTTCTGTAATAGCGGCGGTTGTCTCGGCTGACAAGTGTGACCACACAATCACACTAAAGTAGGGGAGGAGGAACTGTAAGAAGTCCCATGCACCCTTCCAGAACCAGACTGCTTGTTGCCCCACACGTGCATGGGGAGGAGGGACGTTGACCACCGGGTCACTGAGGCATCATAGGACTCCTACAATCTCAAGGACAATCAGGACGGGTTTCAACATGACCCTGTGTGACAAAGCACCCAAACGTTAGCATTGTGTTCAAGTAAGGTTTGCATGTAGCGTAGCGTAACCATCTGTTTACAAGTAGCGTAGCGTGACCCTCTCTTTACATGTAGTGTAGCATGACTTTCCAATTGCAAATTTCTCTTTAACAGAAAACAAAGTTAAACATTATAGGCAATGTAACAAAGTGGCACTTGCAGCATAGCGTAGCCATCAAACCCCAACAATGTTGGACGCGCTTTACTGTAACAGATTACGCGATACACAACATAACATAACAGATATGCAGTGCAACAGTTACACTCACGTTTAAGCATGACGATACATGCAGCGTAGCAAGACAGCAAATGAACAAGCACAGGCAGACATGCGACAATATAACAAACATATCCCTATAACGGGCATGGTGATGTAGCAAACTTAACAAAAAAAAAATTTAACAACGTAGCAGTGTTATAGGTTCAATAGTGTAGCAATGTGACAGGCTGCCAATATAATGGCCTAAAGGCCCTACGACAGAACGGCATAGCGGAACAGTAACAAAAACATTACAACCTTAAACATTGCAGATGAGAAAGAATTTGTTGTGCTCCCGTCGTCCCAACCCTATCTTGCCGTACAGGATAACTCGTGCTACGCTACGTTAAGCACGCATCACGCTGTCATAAAAAAATTTTGCAAGGTGGTATGCTGCACTGAGCATGCGCTACGCCACTCAGAATCGCCCAAACCCTCACGACAAGGCAGTCGCCATTCTCAACTATGACGGTTAAGGTGATACTGCATGTAGCCGTAGCGTAGCATCTGTACGGCCGCTGTGGCCAACTAGCGACAATGATGGCGCAGTAGCCAAAATAGCAACCAAAACAGTGGCAATAGACACAAATTTCACCACAATGACGATAACAGCAATATGGAAAATAAGGGTAGCATAGCGACTTACCAAGCTAACGGAGTCTCCTATCGTACCTCAACTCGCACCCTGGACAAGTGTCCCAGAGAGTTCTTTACCTTATCTACCTTGGCAAGTCCTCGATGCTTGCGTTCTCCTTTGGGTGCCATTGTCTTGTTCATGGATTCTCTGCCAACTACTACGCTACACCTGTTCGCTCTCTCTCTCTGTGACTACGCTATGCTCTGAGTATGGGCTCTAGGCTCTGACAATGAAAATGATAAGTTTACCAGGGGGTAAACCCCTATTTATATCTGATGTGGTAAAACACTTGTCATTTTCATGTCCCGATTAATGTGGGACACCCCCTGTAGCCTAGGACTATTGCATCATAGTATCACTATAGCATAGCAATTGTCTACAGCATAACAGGTGGGCCCATCAAAAAATTTTATCCCACCTTAAATTAGCAATCTATCTTTACAAAGTTTACCCATTAGCGGTCCACAAAGACCTTAAACTAGTAATCTTGGCTTTCAAAATCTACTCGTTAGCGGTCCGCAAAGACCTTAAACTAGCAATTTTGGCTTCCAACTCTACCTAGTATCGGTCTGCAAAGACCTTAAACTAGCAATTCTAGCACATGCTTTAACCCAGTTAACGATCCATCATGCCCTATATGGCATCCTAACATTCATTTCATATCATAAACCAAATTATATACCATGTGACGGTCCGCTACAACCTTAAATTGGCAATTTTAGCACTCATTTCAGGTCTTGATGCGGTCCGCTAAGACCTTAAACTGGCAACTTTGACTTGCAAACTTTACACAGTAATTAACGATTATCTCATGTTGTATTGTTACTTTATTCATTGTATGTTGTTGCTACAAACAAGTATCACTCGACTTGGCTTTTTCTTATTGTGGCAGGTTTAACAAAAATGGCCATGCACGATGATCTACATTCGCTTTTAACCTTAACAGGTCCTCATGGCAAGGTTATGAGATACCTAAACTCAGAATCAATAGACTGGGAATCATCTATTGACAACACCGTAGCGTCCCTGGAAAAATATCTAGATTGGCCCAAACATCTGGTCCAAGCCTTGGACTTAGAGGCTGGGGATGTGACTGAGGACCCTCTCATTGAAACACCTGTAACTACATCTAGGGGGAAATAAAAAGATTAAAACTTAGCTCCCTCCTAGACCTACAAATGCAAAAGGACATATCTAAAGTTCTCTAAGACAATGTTGAAGTGTTTGTGTGGTCCTATGATGACATGTCAAGTTTAGACCCATGGCTCATACAACACAACATTGTCTTAAACCCACGTATCAAGGTAGTTAAGCAAAAGGCTCGAAAAATCAAACTAGAAATCACACTAGTTGTACATGATGAAATCACTAAGCTGTATCAAGCAGGTTTCATTCGCACGGTCGATTACTTGGAGTGGGTGTCGAACATCGTTGTAGTCTCTAAGAAAATGGGAGGTATACGAATTTGTATAGACTTTCGAGATCTGAATAAAGCAACAATTAAATATGACTTCCCATTACCAAGTATTGATCAACTTATTGACACTATAGCTGATCATGCTTTACTGTCCTTTATGGATGGGTTCTGAAGTTACAATCAAATCCGCATCAATCCAGAGCATCAGTTAACAACTACTTTCATGACCCCTTGGGGAACCTTTTGTTACACCATGATGCCTTTTGGACTCAAAAACATCAGAGCAACCTATCAATGAGTCATGACGTACATTTTTAGCGACTACCTCTTAGAGAGACTAAACAATTATGTAGATGACATAGCAGTCAAGTCTAAGAGAGCTATTGATCATCCCAACGATCTATATGTAGTCCTCAAACGTTGTCACAGGCATGACTTGCATCTTACCCAAGGAAATGTGTTTTCGGAGTTAAAACTAGACGCATGCTAGGGTTTGTAGTATTGGAAGCTGGAATACAAGTGGACCCTGACAAGGTTAAGGCCATCGTTAACCTAGCACCCCTTACTAACCTTAAAGAATTATGCGGGTTGCAAGGTAGAATACAGTTTATCAGAAGGTTCATAGCGAGGTTGACCGATAAGTTACACCCCATGCAACACTTGCTAAAGAAGGGGATCAACTTCGAGTGGACAAAACAATGTCAATGAGCCTTCGATGACTTAAAGAAGGAGCTTTTGCACCTCCCAACTGTTTACCCATCACAGAGGGATAAGCCTTTCTACATCTACCTTGTCACCTCGAACACATCTATTACAGCATTGTTATGTCAGAAGAAAGACAACGGTTCTGAAATCCCAGTTTATTACTTGAGCCATGCACTGATAGCTTATGAGGCGAAGTACAACGAAGTAGAAAGAAATTGTCTCTCCCTAGTATTTGTGCTAAAAAAGTGGAGACATTACCTGTTCCGTAGCAAGGTCAACATTATATGCAAGAGCAACGTACTTCGGGCTATCACAAACAATTTATATGAAAGTAGTAGGATAGCCCGATGGAAAGCTATAATGGCGGAATTCGATTTACACTATGTAGCCCAATTATCAACAAAGGGACAAGTAACAACTACACAGCTCACAACCTCACCTGACGATGATCGGGCAATGATAGAGCCGGATTTCCTCGACAAACATGTCAACAACATCAATCTTGTGTCATTACACTTCGAAGCCACTTTGCATTTCGACGGTACCTCAACTATGCGAGGTGGTAGTGCTACTGCCTTCATTACATTCCCTCTGGGGATATTCGACCTTTTGCTTACCATTTTATGTTCCTTTGTATAAACAATGTAGTTGAGTATGAAGGACTCCTTAGGGGCCTTTTAGCAGCCCGAGAATTAAAGATCCAACATTTGGCAGTTCGAGGTGATTCCCAACTTGTCATCAACCAAATCATTGAAATCTACGCCTGTAAAGCTTCACATTTACAGCCTTATTGTGACTTGGCCAAAAGTTTGCTGAAACAGTTTACAACAATAGACATCCAACACGTGTCCCACAATGAGAATATCATAGCAGATTCCTTAGCCACATTAACATTGAATGTGTCATCGCACCTGTTTGTAACTTTTTCCACTTCAATAATAGAATGCACTAATCCTATCATCTAAGTAGCACACATTGCAATTGTCAACACCACCAATACCTAAGAGTGGTATGCTAATGTTAAAGCCTATCTTCAACTTGGTGAACCCCCACACGGCTTGACATCCGCTCAAAATGATGCGATCCAAAAGCGAGCCTGGCAGTATGTCCATGAGGTAAGACTCCTATGTAAGTCTCTATGTGCTATGTAAAGGATGCGAGTTAGCAATGTAAGTTAGCAATATCCCATTAAAGGAGCATTTACATAGGGTGTTATCTCGCCATGGCATAAGCAAATCCTCTATGTGCTATGGGCTTACCGTACAACGTGCAGAACAGCCACAGGTAAGACTCCTTATAACCTAGTTTACGAATATGAAGCAGTGTTACCTCTTGAATTGCAGGTACCATCACTTCGGATGATCCTATCAAGTGTCGTGAATGAAGCCCAGAACAACGAGTCAAGAATTATTGACCTTGATTCCGTAGAGGAGGAGCATGCCCAAACACTTAGTCATATCGAATGGTACCAAGACAAGCAGTGGCAAAAGCATCATTCTAATATACATCAACAGCCAATCAAAAAAGGGGACCTAGTTCTCAAAGCTGTTCGTGAACATCTAAACAAGTTCTCAGCAAACTGGGAAGGCCCATTCATAGTCATGAAAGCTTATGAGAACGGGGCTTTCAAATTGGCCGATATGGATGGCATAGAGTTTGGAAGTCCCATGAACCACCTGTACCTCAAGCCATACTACGTCTGATACAAAGTAAGGTAACCAGATAGTCTGCTATGACTATAAACTGGCATAGATAGTCCGCTATGACTATAAACTGGCACAGATAGTCCGTTATGACTATAAACTAGCACAACACATCCTTGGGATATGACGTAAAACTGGCACCCATAGTATGGTCTGCTATGACCTTAAACTAGCCCATCCACCATCCGCTACGACGATAAACTAGCACAGTGGTCTACTAAGACTTTAAACAAGCATAGCAGTCTGCTAGGACCTTAAACTAGCACATCATAGTCTGCTGGGACCTTAAACCAGTACATCTGATGATCTACCAAGACCTTAAACTGGGTTCACAGAATAACGTTCTAAGCTCGCATCCACAACCCTACTAACAAGCAAGCCTGCATAGTGATAACATGGGGTGGGACGTTGCAGTTCTAGAATGCAGTTCATGATGTCAAGAAAACACCCTCTAGAACATATGTAGCGCCACTGCCCCTGACATTTTGCTGATCCTCCGGAGATGTCGTCTGACATCTTGCAATCTTCTGGGCTACCGCTACCATAGCCCGTCATCTTGGCGATAGCTCCTGTTGTCAGCGCCTGCTACTGGAGTCCCAGCACTATTGTGGTCCAGCCACAACGTCGCTACCCTCCAGCCCTCACCATCATCAGAGCCCAAAAAACATTCAACTATTAGGCTTCTCACCTTACAGCTGAACTACATGATGTTTGCCTTGGGCGAGGAATCCTGAGCACCCACATCGCCACAACTCCTAGCCTCTTCAGTGCCAATCCCTCCAGACTGCCGCTGCTAGAACTGCTGCTGGCCTTCCCGCTTTGGACGTCGCATGCCTCAACAACAATGCTCGCTACTTCAGCAGTGTCTAAAGCAAATGGGACTTTGCCCTCACTGCATTTCATGGTTACATTTTCTTGTTTTTCTTTTTGTTGCGTTTGTAGGATATAGGCCAAGATGACGTCGCTCAGAGATGTGTTTCGCCAGTAGGGCAAGACACTACATCGTTCTGACTAGCTCGGCTACTTAGGAGTGCACATCTCACCCTCCCTCTTAACCCTCTTCACCTCGTTTCTTACACCAGCAGTTTTTTTCTTTTCACATCTCTTTTACAAGTTTTCCCGATGCATATGAAGCCCTCCCACATGCTCAACCACCAAGTCCATGATGTGCATAACGCAACTTGCTGCATCAGAAGCATCTCTAGGTAGGTCAAAGTCCCACATGGATGTAACACAACTCATCTCAGTGAGGAAACACTTGTCCTGCAAAAAAAAGGTTGTTTGCAAGTGAACATGGCTAAACAGTAGAAGAAAAGTGCAAAAGTGTAAAAGAGCAAAAGAGTCAAAAAAAAGGGGTGCCCAAAACAAATGGCACAGCAGTTGTTTAAAAAAAAACCATCTCTAAGCGTTCCAAGGAGAGGTCGAAAGCCAGCAAAAGAAAGATGCCCATGCGTACCGAATCCCTCACAAGCACTCTGACAAGGGGCTGCACTATGTTACATCTTTGCCTTTCCTGAACCTGTTCCCTCAAGTCCATCCTTTCCCCCTTTCCCTACATGACTATCCCGATACTCCCAAGCATAGCAAATCGACATCTGAGTGATCAATGGAGAGCGACGTTGGCATCTTGTTTTTCATGGTGTTTCGTATTCTTTATCGACGTCTCTTGGGCAGATCCTCCAGACGTCGACAAAGAGGGGCCATTGAAACACCATAAAATTTCAAGACCATGATGTGTCAACAGAGTCTTGGAATTTGGGCAAGGATTTCCACAAGTGCAGCGTCATGATGGGCCATCAAAACAATGTAGGCACTAAGGATAGACTATACAGTCCGACAAGTTTTCTATCTCCAAGACTAACAGGCCTGCTGGACTCTCCAGCCTGCCCAACTAGACAATTGACCCGGCTGATAGTCTACCCAAAGACCATGCTAGGAGTTGTCGAAAGTGTTCAGGATGAGCTAAATAGTTCGACAAGTTTTCTAATGGAGAAATCTTCTACGCTACGCAGCGTAGCAAGCCTTGAAGAGACCAATTAAGCGTCCAACATGCAAGTTGATATCAAGTTAGTCTTCCAAAGCATTTGTCCATGTTGCAATTGTCAAGCAAGCTTGCTCCACCAACACATGGTGCTACGCTATGCAGTGTAGCACAGCGTAGTAGGGACAAGGCGCACAAAGGCCCCCCTGCCAAGTGACTCCAACAAGAGGATTGCACTTGGCAACGCTTCGACCTCCAAAACTAGCTGTCCCATTTAGCCCTCAAGCCTCAAGCAAGGTTTCCTGGTAAAAAAATGGTAGATTAAACATGGATGCATGACACACTGGCTGCTATNTTTTCTATCTCCAAGACTGACAGGCCTATTGGACTCTCCAGCCTACCCAACTAGATAACTGACCCAGCTGATAGTCTACCCAAGGACCATGCTAGGAGTTGTCGAAAGTGTTCAAGATGAGCTAAACAGTTTGGCAAGTTTTCTAACAGAGAAATCTACTATGCTACGCTATGCTGCGTAGCGTAGCAAGCCTTGAAGAGACCAATTAAGCATCCAAGATGCAAGATGATATCAAGTTAGTATTCCAAAGAATTTGTCCATGTTGCAACCATCAAGCAAGCTTGCTCCATCAACACAAGGTGCTATGCTATGCAGCGTAGCACAGTGTAGTAGGGACAGGATGCACAAAGGCCCCTCTACCAAGTGACTCCAACAAGAGGATTTTGACACATGTAGTTTCAGCAGTGTGGTCACAACGTAACAACGTTCACATCCAGCATCATACACCTACCTAGTGCAGTCATGTTTACACCTTGTGGGGCCCAGGACATGTGGCATCGAGACCACATTTTTCTCCTACTCCCGACCCTATAAATACCCTGGCGAACAATGCTCAAGGGATGGGCTTTTTTGCATGGTTGGCTTTTGAGTTGGCTTTTAGAGAGCATAGTGGGTATTCTTACCATTCTGGTTGGCTTCAAACATCCTTTTGCGAGTTTAGCATTTTGGCATCTTAGAGAGCCGATTGGCAAACAGAAGAATTCCGAGTAGCAAGTTATTGACTGTAGCTTAGGGACCTGTGACCATACTGCTCTGTGTAAGCTATGCTTCTTCAGTGTTGCATGTTCAGTTGTACATCTTCCAACAAAACAATGATCAAATCCGCGACCTTGGGACGGTGCACTTTCTCACCCAAGTCTGTTTTGTTATTTGCTTACTGTCATCGTGTCTTTTTGCACTATTTTTCATCGTTTGCATTTATTGACCATCACTTTACTTCGTGTGCATCATTTCCAAGACAAACGTTACAAAAGGTTAAGTTACACCAATTAAGTCCTTGTCTGATCGACCAGACCATTCAGGGCACCCCATTTCTGTTTCTCTCCAGCACGGCCCTCGCATGGATCCGAGGTTAAACTGTATGCCTGACAACCTCTCGGTGTTCTAGCCATTGACGTTTTCAGTCGCTACACATATATGGACCCTTTAAATAGAAAACACCTCCTAGTCCAACTAAATATGTCTCCAAATGATTGAAACTTGATTATCATCAATGTTAAATGGGCTAACAAGAAAAAATTAAATCACTAAAGATGATAAATAGAAAACTTATGATGTATAACCAAGGGAATGTATAATCCATTTTACAAATACTCACCTATGAGTTTAGTTATGGGAAGATAACCCATCTTGAATAAAAAACTAACAAGTACATTTTCATCTTTTGTTTTACAATAATTTATTATTTTTCTATTTTTTAAAAAAATTTTGATTCTTAATATGATTTTCATTTTTTTTCTTTATAATTTTTTCTTTTCCTGAGTCATTTTCTTTATGTTTTATGGATGTCTACTATATTTTTATTAATAAAAATATTGTTAGTCATGATGTAGAAGGCAACACCATGTGTTCGATCTTTGTCTTATACTATCAAGTGAAATGGATAAATAATTATGTAATGCAGGACCACATCATCTGTCCCTTTAAATTCTTTAAATAAAAAGTCTTTATTATGACAGCAATATGGTTTTTATTAGACAACTAAAATTAACTAATGATTATTATGCCTTGAAGAAAAGGGAAAAGATCAAGTGGGAATGAAAAAGGATGTGACCTTAAGGGGATTTGTTGGGTTTTCTTCTTGACTTCCTTCTTGAGGCCTATGACTCCTCACAGAACATATCATCACTTCTCTTGTAAACTATAAAATGAAGTATGTCTTTGTAACATGTGGTTCTCATTTAGTAGCCAAAAAATAAAAATAAAAACAAAACAAAAATAAACACACCTATCTGAAGATTTGAAGATGTCTTGGGATACAAGCACTGGTTATGGTGTTGGAAAAACATGTTACCCATGCTTGAAGACATCCCTCTAACTAAGGTCCAAACCTCTTTCTCAATAATCTCTAAAGCTACTTTTTTTTTCTCTTTTCTTTTCTTTTTGGAGTAATGCAACATTTTTCGAATTTTTCAAATTTTAAGCTAAGGATTTAGAAAGGGTTAATCATTAATGAAAAATTATCAAAACTAATGTTGATCCTTTGGTGATTTTAGATGATGCCAAACGAAATGCCTAAGGTTGAAGGTCTTTATAAGGAAAGAAAAAGAGCCCAAGAGAAGGACAAAAGAGGATATGCCCACGGACATATAGTAGTACATATAAGGACTAAAGCTCAAACATCACATGTTTGCTGGATCCATGGGACAATAAGGAGAAATTTCAATCCATTCTTAAAAAATGTTCTACATAAAAGAGAAGCATCAACATAACAATCAAGGTTGGAAAATCTACCATTGCTAGTGACAATAAGAAGATTCATCTTGGTGGATTTTTAAAAACTTCTACAATTTTGTAAACTTTGATGTCTGTCTAGTCTTTATGTTATTTTGAAATACATCCACTCAAACAAAATTTTGTAATGCAACACTTCATTTTTGTAATGGTAGCCAATCTAGTCTTAGTCACTTTACAATATTTGTAATGAAACTTTGTCCATTTATATATAACTCGAGGACAAGTTTTAGTCAATCATGGGGGTATGATGAAACCTAATATGTTAGGTAGTTGAATTATGGTGATATGATAAAACATCATTTTGTCAAGTGTATCAATCAACTAAGATATCATAGATGCTATATCACATATGCTACATTACATCTACATTATAGCATCGTCATTGATGTATCTCAGTTGGTTGCTACATCGTATATGCTATATCGCATCTACTATAATTTAGTTTCGCATCACATGTTAATACAACTAAATGCATTAACCCATCCCCGTCGATGCAATGCCTATATTTGCCTATAAATATGCAAGCATCCGCTACATATTTGACATCATTTGGTCAATAGTGTAGTCGAACTCATATAGTTTTTTTTTTGTAATCTTAGCAAACAATCCGAGAGTCCATGTAGCATGGATTTGAGTTAACTGGACGACATCTTATTCGAGTGACATTGTACCTAGACACATTCCATGAACATCAATAAGATTGAGATTGATTCATATTCATTATAGCACTTTGACATAGAATATATTTACTTTCAATACAATTTACTATGTACTTGGCTATTATTTATATTTTCATGAACATTAATCAATCAATAAAAGGAGTGCAACTAGTTTCAAGCGAAAACATGTATTTGCTTAGTAATCCCAACAATGTTATTACTTGATTTGTCCAATAGCATAACACTTGGTAATCCTAGTAGTAGGTATGTGAGTTCAAAACATGCACGACAAGCTAGGACGAATACTCATTGCCCTTAAAATAGTTTAAGATTTATCTTCTTGTTATTAAGTAGATTACATAATTAATTTCTATATTATTATTTTGTTAATTTAAAGCCCCAACAACATTAATATTCATATGTCTCACTTTGGACTAAACCATACAGGATAAAATTACTACTAGTCCAAGTGAGAAGACAGTGACTTGTGATCAATGCTTAACAATCTAGATACCATGTTAGTTCCATTCACAAAATTCAACCGGATTGCACATGAATGCTTGTCATTCATATGGTTGGGTGTAGGGAATATCCGCTACTCATTAGTTAGAGAGTAAGCTCCTAATCCTAACAAAATTTACATCATTTTTCAACATCGATGCTTAAAATTAAAATAACAAAACGATTTGAGATAGATAGTTGTGGCTGAATACCAATATTTGTATCAAAGTAACATAGTACCATACGTGGGAGATCTTTACCTCGTCGCTTGTTCTGGATCTTATATTGAGACCATTTATCATTGATAATGACCTTCTTGTTGACACTAGTTGTAGTCTTTAAGTTAATAGTATTCTTATCATATAAGAAAAAATTTGCATGCAAGTTATCTATTTGGGTTGTTTAATACTTTCTCTAGTAGCAATAAAAATATACACAAGAGCTTTTGTCTCATCTAGATTTTTATCATTGACATTAACTTGATTATTCATATCTTCAACTTTACACTTTTTCTTTTCTTGAGAATCCTTTTTCTAAAGCAGAAAAGGACAAGCATTAAGCAAATGTCCTTCACAAGGACAAAAATTGCAATAATTAGGAATATTATAATATCTAATTAACTGAATATAAGTCTTTACTTCTACTTGTAATACCAATTCTTTTTTACGATTGAGAAGGTTTATTTCGACCAAAAAAAAAAAGGAAAACGTTTTCAAAAACCAAAAGTAGCAAAAATAGATTTCATATGTTTGATGGGATTGAGGAGATTAGCAATCTCTTGTTCAACTTTCTAAAAAATTAGCAAAAGATTGTATAACTCAACAAAACATAAGACTTTAGCATATTCTTCAAATTAGACATCAAAATTTAGAACCACTTACGAACGATCAACATTGCATATTTATGTATAAAAGACCATATATTTAAGGTACCTTGCATCATCAAAACATTGCCTAAATCAACAAGTAGAAAAAAATATGAATAATACATGGCATGAAGGATTTGGACGTCATATGTTTAGCACATTATTTAATTGTGAAATGAAACTTTGATTCTAAGGCAAGTAGTTCAAAATTGGAATGAACACATATTGTGATGAAAGATTAGCAACCAATGACTCATATACATTAATAGGAAGAACAAAATCAAGTGTCTTGGTTGCATTATCACTAGAAAAAGAGCCCACAACTTTTTTCTTATCAACCTCTAAATCTGCATTTAGATAATCAACAAAAATATCTACATCGATAATAGAAGCAGAAATTTCAACATGGGTTGAAGAAGATGGGAGTTTTATAGAATCCTCCATAGGGTTATCCTAGAGAAATCAAGTCTCCCCCAAACCCTCACTCTGTAAACACACCTGAAGGAAAAGATGTCAAACCCTTGTTGATGGATTTGAGACCTAACTACAATCAATGGTTGTCATTGCATTTGCATATGAGAAAACCCTTCACACGATTAGATGATTCATGGTGTTACTATAAACCAAGCTTCCATTTTCATGAGGATCCAAAAAGATCTACACTCCGATACGCTTCCATAATTGATTATTTTGATTAAACATATGCATGCTTGATGTGCTTATTAATTAACAAAGCTTAAAATAAGTTTGTAATTTTCATTGGAAACTTCAATATTAAAATTGAAATTGTCTTTTATTAGGGTAGGTTATCAAAATCAGAATTGGATGACTATATGAAGCCGCTTGACATATAGCCCAAATGAAACTTTTGTAAAACTTAAGTAGAATCTTAAAATTTAGTGTTACTTAGTAGAATCAAACCCATAACTAGGAGCTTCCCAATTAAGAGTCCTACCATTAGGTTAACACCTCATTGTTATTAGTTTATTTTCAATGTAACCCATTGGATTAAAGCCATGATTTATGGGTACAAGTCACAAGCCCTTAAGAGCATTACTTACATTCAAGTATTTAATTATGTTTAACATCCTTAGGTACTTGTCATTAAGACACCATAAAAAACAAATGTACTTTAGTGTCAATTGTTTTAAGGCTCTCCAGATTTACCTTTGAGAGTTAAACCATAAGTAGGTGTTAGAAAATGTTGCTCAACAAAGACACCTATTTGTTTGAAAGTAATAGGTTATGAGCTCAAGTTATGCTTACAATACTACTATGTTTTATTATTACCTAAGTTTTGTTGGATTAAAGTATTGTATTGCATTATGTCTTTGCCTTAGGTCTTTAAATTGTCAATGTTATAAAGTATTGTTTAAGCTATAATTCTTGGACCATGTAAAAAATTTTCATGCCTAAAAGAGCAAACAAACCTTTTATCGAAGAGACTAACGGTAAGGAAGGACCAAAGGGACTAATTGAAAGATAGGACTATAAAATGGCACATAGGGATCATCCAAACCTATAAATAGAGGTGTCCTCACCCATAACAAAGTGATGCAAAGCTTTAGAATTGTTCATTTCATCAAGTTCACTCATTGTGCCACTAATAGATGGATTAAGTGATTAGCTCATTATCTCTTTAGGTAAGAAGTTACTAGTTAGAGTCACACTTGAGTCATCATTATATTCTTCCATAATTCTTCTAAGTATAATGTTGCCTATATGTCTTGAGGTATTATATATGCATAGACCTCATACATTGTATTCATTTTAGCTCAAGCTCTATTAAAGCTCTATTTGTGATTTTACATTAATATTAGTTCAGATCTATATACTTCTGAAGTTTTAAGTTGAAAATCTATTGATTTCTAGTGTTAAAGATATAGTTTGATACAGTTTTCATTACTTTTGAAATAAGTCTTGGTTGAATTGTTTAACGCTTATTAGATCCTTATGTTTATCATTAAGATCTGCAAATTCATAACAAATTCAAGGAAAAATAGAATGAATCCAAGCTAGATCAAGTTTAGAATTTAAGTGAAGATTATCATTTATCCATTCAGGTGAATTCTGGGAGCTTGTGATAAAGGAAGGTCATTATTTCAATTACAATTGACCCCAAGATCAAGAGTCTTACCACTAGGCTAACACCTTATTGTTTCGATTACAATGACCCCCAAAATTGCTCCATCAAGCATATTGGTATCAAATGAGGATACTACAAGAAAGGTAAACTTGTCATTAAATGTAAGTTACCAATGTTACAAGCCTCAATTAACATGTTGAACAATGCCATATATGGGCTTAACTATAAACCTAATGAATATTAACCAAATATTGTACTGGATAAGGACACTTTTCATGAAAATATGTTGTGAGCATAAAACGAATTTCTACTACGTTCTGCAACTCTTCAAATTGCTGTAGAAAACTGTGTCAATCAAGATTTCATTTTTAAGTAATGAATTCATTAAAAACTGCAACATTTCAAGTTGCTGCCTATTCCAATATTATTTAATTAAGAAGTTGTAGAAGGAAACTATAGTTTTTTCTGTGAAGCCAGCTTGCAAGTAGTATCACGGCGACATTTTTTCAGGAAACAAAAAGAAGAAGAAGAAACAAAAACTCTGTACATGCTTCAATGTTGAACTTGTATCAATAATGTTTTTTTTTTCAAGTAACGACGATGCTGAATTTATCAATCAGCGACTGTATTAAAAAATAGCCATGTCAAGAACTTGTAAATCTGTGCGTTCCTAGCATTAACACTCTTACAGAACTCAAGCCTGCATGTTTTCTCCATCGCGTTCCATTGCTACAGAAGACGATGACGGTTTATCAACATTTTCGGCAGATATCACATGTGCCTGAACAGTCTGTGAAATTGGCTCTTTCGTTAAATGTGTTGGCATGCCTGATATTTCCTGGATATATAAATAAACGAACAAAATTTTAGAATGGTTTTAAAAAATTGTTGGCTGAATTGGAGGGAAATTTTAGCCTAGAGAATGATGATGGAAGTGTCCATAACTAAAAAGGTGCCCAGAAAGGGGTAAATAAGTCATTAACATGTCTCTTTATTAGGATAATATCAAGATTTGGTGTTTTAAAAGCAATTGAACTTTGATGTCCATCACAAGACTCGCCAAAACGAGCAATGACCCAGGAGACAAAATAGGAGAAATTAGTAACTCTACTGAAACTAAAGGTACCTTATCTACAGAAAAATACCGGTGAGGTGCAACTCCTTGGTATTACTTGTAACTCGCATTCAGTAAGCCACATGTTAAATCCCAAGAGTTTAGCTGAAGTAATAAAAAATTAGCATCATCGGCACATACTTTATCCAATCAATCTGGAATAGCATATGCGGACTTGAACCTTAAAACTATTCCCTTTATCTTGAATATCCAAAATGCTGAGTTAAAGGCTCACTCACATTACGATATAAAGAAATATAGTTACACCACAGAATATATAGTCCAATTAGAGCTTTATAACTTTGCATTGCCTACCAGAATTGAATCCATAACTTGAACTTCCAAATCAAGAATTTTACTACTAGGCTAACACCTCATTAGCAAGTTGATAAGTTGAAAGACATGCTTGCATTCCTTGATAGAATTTGTTTAAGTACCACTTAAGGCATGGCTCTATTTTTCTATAATCCTTCTAATACATCATGTCCCCCAAGAGTTAGAAAGCATATGGCATCAGTAATAAGCTTTCTTGTTTCATCCTTCTATTTGGGTGCTCAATAAGAGTACATATCAGTTTGAAAGGAATGCTGTGCAGAGTCTAAGATATTGGATTTGAGCAGTAAACTACCGGATTAGTAGCTTTTGCTCTATTTCCTTAATAAAGTTTGCATTAAGTGAAGTCATCGGTCTACAGCCCACTCAATGGTCAAGGCATTGTTCTCTCAAATCTCTCTCCACACAGCCATATTGTTCATCGGGGATTCATGTGAGACACATGATGGTCAAACAAAGACTATGGAACTTAAAATTGTGTAGCATTAACCTATGCAGTAGAAGAAGGTTTTCATCCAGAACCACAGTACATGGTACCTTGGTTTCCTACTAACCACTTAAAAAAAATTTGTATGAATGTTGAAAGCTAGCTCCAAGCATCAATTCAGAGCACTAGAATTCTCTGATGCATAAAGACAGCAGATAATAAAACATGGCATAAGAAGAATGAAAGGCTCTATTGTTGTTCCTCCTATTTTACAAAATTGATTGTTATATATCCAAAATATGGCATTAAAAGGGCGTTAACTCTCATATTAATGCATGCAATCATTAACAACTAGACTATGCCACTAACCCACTAGGACCATTAAGTGTATGAACTCTTAAGCCATGTGATAGAACCATTATCACCACTAAAAATACAGATCCAATACCGTTAGAAATTGAGACAACAACCAACAACATTTGCTAATTAAATAAGATGCTTTTCATTAACAAAGAAAGAATATTCTCAATTATATTTCAATTAACTGTTAACTGTAATGTTATTTATTCTCCTTAATCTTTGAGAAATTAATTATAATTGATTATCCAATCTAGTATGATTTAAAACGTCTTACAAAGAAATAATATGCAAGCTATGGCCAGTTCAAGAATATCCGTAGTTTTAGTTACCACTAAATAAATAAATAAACAAAAGTAATAATATTAACTTAACCAGGACTTGCAAGCTAATTCTAACAGTTCCTGCATCCCTTCTTTAGTGTGGAACTAATAAGATTTTTCAGAGATTAATTGTCTACATCCTTAAATCCTATAAAACTGCAAAATGCCGATACTTTTTTGCAAACTATCCACCTACCTTTTTAACTAAGAGTACCCTAGATTTTGCCCAGTTTCTAAAAATTCTTGAGTATGTTTTGTAGCCTTTCTAAGAACTTTTCAAGTGGTCACCTTTTAAAACGATTACTTTCAAAATCCCTGCTTGCTTCTAGTACCTTAACCTACTGCACCTGGTTTGTACCTTGTTTCATTCTCAAAAACATCCCAACACACATTTGTAGTTGACTTGGCTACAATCCTAATTATTCCCAAAAAGAAAAAAAAAAGGAAAAATACATCATGCAATCCTGTTTCAATGATGTTTTTGGAAACAGCATCTTCCTGTTTCTTTTATCATAGACGTTCTTTTAATTTGCTGCTATTAAAAGATCATTTACCTGTGTCAATGGTATGAATAAAAATATGTAATTAACATGGTTTGATAAGAAGTCATCCATGTGAGTTACATTTTGTAAGACTTTTGATTTGAAAGCTCCAAGTCATGGGTTTGACTCTGGTGGGCAATGATGAATTATAAAGTTCTAACTGGACTATATATCTTGGGGTGTACCTATATTACAATTATTTCTGGATTCCAACACCCAAACTTAGTCAATATGGTCAAATAATTAGATTAGCCGAACATGTCTAAACTCATGCAAACCCATCTGAATGTAGGCATTATCATCATCCTAGCCTTATCATAACAAAATGGGCTCAGCTACATGAATTCTCTTTTGCCATTCACTTCTATGATTACAAATTTGCAATTTCTTTATATTACATTCAATTGGTTTTCCCGGGTCTTTTTTGCTCCTGAAACAATGATGTAGCAACCTTTTAAAATAATCTCATTATTTGATCTTCTATGAACAGGATCAAACCATAATTCATGCAGTATTTTCATTATTTAATGGAATAAAACAAAGAGATGAAAAACTTTGAGAGAAGGATGAAAATTTTTTAGCAATCTTACCATTCACAACTTGTGAAGCTTTATTCAGCTAACAAAAGGTCAGTGATTAAGTTCAACAAAGTTGCTCCATGGAAAGAGTGCAATATCCAGTAGACATCTAGAATCCCATTTTTACTCATATTCATCTCTTTGCTAGTAAGATGTTTCTTGGAAAATTACCCATTGGTCAATATCTTGCATAGAAGAATATTATGGAGGATCCAGGTTGTGTCTCATGTTCTTCAACCACAGAAACTGCTGATCATCTTATTTAGGATAATTGCCCACTTATTTAGGATATTTGCAATGAATTCAAGCATTGTGCTCATAGGTCACCACCTGCAGCTAATTCTGTTAATGATTTTTTGTTTGCTTGGCAACAACATCCTACGAGTCTCCATCTTTTGTTTATTTTTCTGCCCATTTTCAGTTAACCACATAATGTGTCTTTATCTTTAACTTAAATATTTTTTAAGAATTTGCTATTTTGGAAACTTCATTTACAATCCCTGAAAATTTTGGTCCTTTATACATCGATTCTCATAAAACTGCCCATACATGCCCACTTTGAATGGTTGCCCACCAAATCCTATACTTCATTTGCTTTGACCAGCATATTGATCTTCTTCCAATAATAAAAATTGGGCCCTTCAAATCTACGCAGTTCCACTTGTTTCGTTAAACTCTGCACTCTTCTAAGCTCTGATAGCAATATGGCAGAATATGAAATAAAGGGTTGGTTCTATTCTTTCTCCATAAACCATTTTCAAAACTGATTACGATGTATATATATAGAATCACTTTATCTCCTATATTCATCCCCTGCATGAATGATCACTTTCACCTCTACAGTCATTGACACCTATACGATGGCATTAAACCAATAACGCCACCACAAGCATTAACTCTTAAGCAATGTTATGGAACCACTATTACAATTATAGACACTTTAAATAAGACCAGTAACTAACACTAATATCACAACCAGAAACACTCACTAATTAAATAAATATGACTTCTATCAAGGCATGAAAAGAAAGAAAATATTCAGCATTTAAATTGCCAATAAATAAAATAAAGTATAAAACAGATGTTTAACTCAACCAGACATTACATGCTAACTCTAACAATTCAGCATCTTTTAAGGTTTTGATTATCTTTTTAGCATGGTCTTTATTCTATTCATCAAGGATTTAGGAATTCATCAAAATTTAATAGCACTTAAAATTCTTTGATACCTTTAAGTCATTCCTCAAATATTTTCTTAGAATTGATACAAACAGATTTAAAAAGAAAAAACGGAAAAGGAAAATCCTAAGAAAGATGAACTTTGCTTGTATGTTAGCATTTTAAGATAACCAGATGTACGTCATATGGGTTTCATACCATTTTAGATTATTTCAGATCTAGTAACACTAAAATAAAATTCACAAGAAAATAATCAAATATTAGTAATAAACTTTGAAAACGGAAAAATAAAATGAAAATCCACCACATATTATCAGTATAGCTGTTCTATAAAATCAAATAATCACCTTCATTAAGTGTATCCTTAGTTGATGAGGACGTACACCTTCCCCTATACACGCCATTACAAATTGTGAATAATTAAGAAGAACATCTGCAGCTGCTTGTTTTCTAGCCTCAACCTAGAGAGATAAAGTGTAAAATAATTAATTTTCATAGATCTAAATATTGAAATCAACACAAAAAATACATAACAGTTACAGAATCCATCTTGTGGAAAGGGAAATGAGAAATGCCTAGGTTTAAAAGAGCTCACTAAACCAATGATAATCTCATTAGAAATTAAAAGTTGCCCCAATATAACTGTCAGTAGTTCCAATATACTCATGAGAACACAATTAGTTACAGTTTTCCTGGATTAGCTTCTCAAAGACCAGATTAATCCCAGTTGATGTTCAGCTAGTAGCTGACCCCATTTTGTTGGGATAAGGCTAAGATGATGATCATGGTGAGATACTCAGCTAGCCTAGAAACATTTTTAGGCAGATAATTCTGAATTTAGTTTCTAGCATCAAATGATAGGAATTTGGTTTCTGAATTCAACAGATTTATCTGTCAAAACAACCTAACTGTAGATTTCTGGCACTTAGCCAAAAGTAATGAATCCGATGGAACTGATACATTAGAGTTATTTGGAATAGAGAGAATTACAATTAATTTACTAAGATACAGGTAATCCAGAAAGGAACAAAAGGTCAACTGTGTGGAGAGGAGAAAAATCATCCTTTCCAGTACAAGCCCTTCCCAATTATTTACCTATACCTCCAAATTTTAAGGCCAGCACAGCCAATTTCTATTTAAACTGCCATATTCAACCTCTGTTGTTTTATCCCTGACTAGCAACTTTAAAGGTAGGTTGATTTTTGTCTTCTGATAACAACAAAATACAATTTTGATGCCAATCTCTTCAAATAGAATTTGAAGGCCAAGAGTGCCTTGAAGGATCTTCCAGAAATGATAAAGGGAAAAAAACAATACAAATTTTAAATTTTATTGTATCTCTTATCTAGAATGAATAGAGTGTAATTTTGGAGATCAAGCATTTTTTAAGACTAACAGTCACTTAGAAATGTCAAATAATGTAAACTAAAACTGCAATTTTCCCATAGTATTTGAATTATAAAGCCTCTGTGATCATAAGATTGAGTTGTCACTAAATTTTAAGTTCTATTAATACCTAATTTCCAGACATGATATTAAAAAAAACGGATTTGGAAACCTATTACAACATGACAACAAAGTATATTATGAAACTGAAACTGACTCTTACTTCCACTGAGACCCTCTTAGATCTATTGGACCGTATCGGTTTCAAAATTCCTTTTATAGAAATTTTTTTTTAAATAACTCAACTTTACCCATGAGAATCAAATGTGTGACCTGGGTTTCCATGCCAAGAAATTTACCACAAAAATAAGAATAAACCAGAAATTGTGCATACATAGTGAAAGTTGCTGTAATAGAGATAAGATGACACTCATTCATTGATGATGGAAACGGTACCCATATGTGGTTCAAGAACTGGATTTGAGAAATGGTTTTGATAACATAACTGCTTTCTGACAGCTAACACCTCTTGCCACTAAAGTGGGTTCTGATGCATTGCTCTAAATATCACATAAAATTCTTTTATTCAAAGGTAAGATCACACTCAAACCTTACTTTAACACAGCCTTAGACGGCCTTAGATCATCGTCGTTTCTATATGATAATGTTCATCGAAAGATTCTAATTACATACTGCTCCTTTAATGAATGCTTCTACATGGCCCGTATGATTCTTGAAGGTGCTATCATGGCTGAAAATAGGATTCTTTCGTGTTCGGCCATGGCCGCAAATTATCATTTCCATCCTTGAAAAGTGATACTCAAAAGCTGTGGAATTTCAAGAATAGTGAGACGAAACGCAATTCACTACATGGAAGCTGAATAAAGAGATTTAGAGCCACGAACCAATCTTATGAAAATGAAATAAAATTCAAAAGCAACTTAGATGATAATGAATTCTCGTTAGAATCGCATGACTCATACCCAAATCTTTAAATAGGAATTCATGATTTCAAAATGTTTTGGAAATATAGTAACAATAGCAGATGAAACAAACACCCAAACAACTCAATAACTACAAAACAAACATAAATTTATCGACTGTAATTTCTGCAAGGAAACCTACCTCATAGTCATCCATGACGCTCAATAAACAGTGTCGCTGCTTGACCTCCTCAGGGCGTGTCTATTACGAATACTCAGAAAACGAAAGAACCCACGGCGTTTGTGTTATCAATCCTGGAAAAACGAACGATTTCAACGAAAGAAATACCATGTTACAGACATGCTCATAAACTAGAATAAATTTTATTTAGTTTACACTTGTGTATCTCATTATGTCTAAAAAATATAAAAGGAATTGTAACACATGGTTTCTCAAGAAACTCATGTTGTAATGATGAGAGAGATAAATAAATATTTGTGATTTTATATTTTATAATTTTTTATGGATTTTATAATTATAAGGAAAAAATGATAACAAACACACATGCATTTTTATTCCTATTGGGGCAGGTGTAATGTTTGTGTTGTAATTCCTCTTAGGGACAAATGCAACACAACACACAAAATGCAAATAGAGTTATGACCTCCTTGGGTAAGGATGAATCATTGTAGCTTATGAAAATGAGAAATAAATAAAAAATTTTATGTTTTAATGTTTTATAATATTGTGGTGTTTTAATGTTTTATAATATTGTGGTGTTTTAATGTTTAAGGCATCAATGGTAGAAATAAAGGAAAATCACAAGCTTTATTCACCATGTAAACATTGGACTCTACATTGACCAAATGGTTTCTGGCTACATAACCATGGTAGCACTATGACAAAGTCTAGTCATACTTGTCACAACAATTACTCAAAACACACAAACAAGGAAGCAATCACTTACCCAAGGGAGGAAGACCTATTTACATAAAATAAGACACCAAAAGCTAAATAAAAATGCTTGAAGTTAAGTTGTCACATGTGAAAGCTCATCCTAAGTATTTATAATTTTCACAGCACAACAACAAGGATTTGCTAACATCCAAGTGTCAATGAAGGCCCATCAATGTAGCTAAGACATCGTAGGAACACATTGGAGGAGATAAGTGGACAAAAGGACCAAACAAGATCATCTTAGTGCCCCTACACTAACATAAGGAGTGCACTGGTATAGGATAGTTAATGCATTCCTACCTCACATAGTTTGCACACATTTTTTGAATGAAAGTTGGGACACTAGGAAATATCTCAGAAGCTTCCAAATGTCTCCAAATGAGGCTAGAAACATCTCAAGAAGGCTAAAACATGCACCAAACATGCAAGTGTGAAATGGGAGGCTAGGATGTAAACTTGGGAGGTAGAAACCTCAACTATGCATGTGAAAACTACAAACATAAGGTGCATGAAATACATCCCAAATCTATGGCTTAGAATTAACTTACAAAATGTTGATAGGTGACTAATCATTCCCCCATGATCGAGTTAAGTTAGTTCCATAGCTTTAACACCCAAAATACAAAACTAGAACTAGACACATGATATGGTCAATGCAAAGAAATACAACTGGATAGATGTACAAACCATGACTACATTATAATATGATATAAGCCACTTCATTAAGAAGTGCCAAAAAGAAGAAGCTCCTTGATGTGCCAGCTTGCTATGGGAAGAAGCTTGAAGGGTTATGAAACACCACAAAAATTTTGGCTAACACTTGAAGACAGAAATTAAGCTAAGTCATGTTGGTCCTCAGCATGACCAAGCTTGAAAGCCTCAGAATAGCATCAAACGAAGTCAAAGCAAGCAAGTAAAAGTTCCCTGGGACCCACAGAAGACTACGATGACATCTGGCATCAAACTTGGCGAATTTTGAGCTCAAAATACTTGGTTTTCACTAAGTATGCATCCTGTACGCTGGCCTACACATGCCCAGCGTAAGGCCCAGCATACAGCAACTTTTGGGGCTCAAAAACTCCTCAAAACATGCCAGAATCGAGCGTCCAGACCCCCCAGGACCTTCTCCAAGGTTTCCAGCAGCTCTTGGGCACCCAAAAATCAATTTTTGACCTTAAAATGAAGCATTTTCATGTGTATACGCTGGGCACATTTTTGGCTTACGCTGGCATGCTATACGTTTACGCTGGCATCCTCTACGCTCAGCATTCATAGCGTATACGCCCAGCGTACACGCCCAGCGTATACGCCCACGTGTCTCCCAGTCCGATTTTCTCGGTAACCATACCCCTATAAATAGCCCAGTTTTCTGCATTTTCAGGCGAAAAAAATTTCTAACCAGAGCCAAAAACCCTCTACGCTGGAAGTCCTGTATGCCGAGCACAGTCTCTACGCTCCACCTACAGTGTCCCAGCCGAGTCATTCCTACACACGCCGGGGCCTTTCGTCCGCCTTGTGTCAAAGCCACAACTGCGTTTGGACCAGTGCACTTTGTAATCAATTCTTAATACAAAACAGTTTACATTTTGCTCTGATTTATTGCAGTTTTCTTCTTTTTTTCAATTTACGTTTACAGGCTCATTTACATTATCGTGCTTATTTACGGTTTACATTTAACGTTCCTTGTTTACGTATAACCCAACGTGTTGTAGCCGCAAGCGTTGGGGAAGTCCTTGCTTTATCCGCGTGCGGACCATTCAAGGCACTCTGCCTTCGTCCGTTCCAGCTCGCCCTCAAGTGGAGGCAGGGTCGACTGTGCGTGTCCGCTGATCTTTCGGTGCTCGTAACGTTCCAGCCTTGCACCGACAATTTCGGTCGGTACAGTTTTTGGCGCTAGAAGGAGGGCCTCCGTCTAAAACTTCGCCTGCAAATCTTTCAGCGTTTACGCTGACAACTGAAACCCCAGCGTCTACGCTGACAATCGAAACCCCAGCGTCTACGCTGTTAACCATACGCTAACTTTGTTTACAACTTCCCAGCGTCTACGCTGCTACAGTGTTTCAGCGTATACGCCCAGCGTAACTGCTACAGTGTTCCGGCGTAAACGCTATAGTGTTTCAGCGTATACGCCCAGCGTAACTGC
>MNCI01016660.1:929509-953671 GCA_015680685.1 Gnetum montanum | reverse complement strand
GTGAAACAAGCACCACTTGAGCCTGTGCAAAAGTTCATCCAACGATGGAATGCAGCCCTTAATGAACTTCGCGAGCCCATCCCTGAAAAGTATTTGCTTACAATTCTGAAGGGAGCCGTGAATGACTTCATTAAGTCAAAACTGTACTACCTAAGCGCTCAAACGTTGAGCCAAGCATTCACACAGATCAAGAACATTGAACAAGCTGCACAAGCCAGCAATGACCCCGCCTATGTGGCTTACAAGAACCAACATGTTGCCAAACAAAAGGCAACGATGGAAACTGTGGCCGCAAGCACAAAAACAACTAACACCAGTACCAACCCGCCTACAACAACAGGGGCCACCCCAAGGCCCAACTTTCAGCGCAAAGATCGCTCTAAGTACACACCGCTACCTGCGAGACCTTCGGAACTACTAGAGCACCTCCTTAAAGCCGGGCAAATCCAATACAAACACGTAGCGGAGAATGCTCGCCGCCGACACGATAGGTACTGCGAGCTACTAAGGAATCCCACCTTAGCAGCACCAAATGAGCCCCCAGTTCCACGACACTTCAAGCTAGACCAATTCTGTCACTACCACCAAATGTCCGGTCACAATACCGACACCTGTCGTGCGTTAAAGGATGATCTACAAGCAATGATAGAACGGGGCCAACTGAACATCAACACCTTGAATCAACCGAGCACAGACGATGCCCCCTATGTCATAAACTCCATTGGCATAGATAGTAAGCCTAAACCTGTGCGGCAACCTTTTGTGATTCGTGTGCCTCCCAGCAAGGCAACAATCCCCTCCACCTCCATGAGCAAGGGGCCTCCCATCGTCATCAAGGTGCCACCTAGAGCATCGACGACACCTTTCGTGGTCAAAGTACCACCACCACAGACGTCCGCTAAGACGTTAAACTGGCAAGATTCAATGCAATCCCGAGCACCGAAAACACCCTTTGTGGTCAAAGTACCACCACAGACGTCCGCTAAGACGTTAAACTGGCAAGATTCAATGCAATCCCGAGCACCGAAAACACCTTTTGTGGTCAAAGTGCCACCACAGACGTCCGCTAAGACGTTAAACTGGCATGTTGCACCAACGACAACAACAAAGAAACCCTTCGTTATCAAGGTGCCACAACAAGCTAGTCAAACAACAACGACACCTCCCAAACTACCATTTGTCATAAAGGTGCCACCACGCGATGGCCCCTCACCTACCCAGTGCCCAACCGTAGGAAACATCTCAACCTCCCCTCCCTTAAGAGTCAACCCTGCCAACAACACGGATAAGCCTACCAAATGGCAGCAGAAGAGGACAAACGAACAACGAACAATACCCACAGCTGAAACAAAGGACACACCTAATATACAACAACTAAACACTGGGGGCCCTGCCCCTAATCCCAAACAAACCAGGCCCAAGCCCTCAACCCATATAGAGGCAACCAACACAACGGCAGACAACACAGACTTTGTAGCTACACTGGCCCAGGTGAAACAAACGCTCAAACAAAAGAACACAACCATGAGTTTGTACGACCTGGTCATGACGTCATCGGCTCATCGTGAAGCCTTAGCACAAACACTAGCGTCCATTCCTGTTACAGAGAACATCCCTGCTAACATGGAATCCATCCGTGCAACGATTTCACAACACACACCACAAGAATTGGGTTCCAACACCTTAGCCTTCCGTGACGATGCAGTTAAAGTCAACCCCAAACGAGGGGAAGTCACAACAGCTCCATTATCGATTAGTGTACGTGTTGGGCAATGTACCATTCGTAGAGTGCACGTTGATGACGGTGCGGCAACAAACGTAGTTCTATACTCCGTCATCGACAAACTAGGCATGGCAGATGAGATCATGCCAACAAAAACCATGTGTTTAAAATCTTTCAATGGATCATGTGTCACAGTTAAGGGCACAATCAACTTAGCCTTTGTGGCAGGTGAACAATTCCCCACTAGCGCAGAATTCACTGTCATAGAAGAGATGCCCAGTTTCAACATGATTCTTGGTAGACCTTGGCTAGCACAACAACGAGCCGTTTCCTCACCGATACATCAAGAAATCCACCTTCCATACGAAGGTGGACAAGTCATTATACATGGCGACAACACTCCTTTTCAAGCTGACCACAACATGGACATGTCACAGGTCTTGGAAGAGGAGCCTCTTGAAGCAACACCCACAACAACAAACACAACACCTAGAGCTAAAATGCCCGAACAAGGGGTAAAAACTGAAAGCCTCCTAGAGCAAACTAGCACGCCTCCTAGACCATGTCCGACTAAGAAACAACCACATAATCAAGACTCCCTTGCGGCCAAAGACACGTCTAATCCCCGCCCACTCTTCACCTTTGTTCGTTGTGCATACGTCACCTTAGTTTGCATTGCACTAGCTTGCACGCTTGCATGTGGCCCGAAAAGGCCTTAAACTAAACCATGGCCCGAAAAGGCCTTAAACTAGAACACGTGGCCCGAAAAGGCCTTAAACTAGAACCTTTTCACATTATTTTCTATTCACTTGTGCATTTCAATTCATGTTTTCTGCAGTGGCTATTTAACATTGTTTTCTCTAGTTGCTTTTGTTTACAGGATCGTACGGACGCACATGCATGCATCCACCCTGACAGTCCTGGCATCATGACTTAAAACTGATACCACAGAATGTCCTGGCGTCATGACGGTAAACCGACACCACAGAGCTCTGTCCGACATGACACTAAACTGTCACACTCATTCACCAGAGTCCACTAAGACTATAAACTAGCTTGCCTCTTCATAGTCCGCCACGACTATAAACTAGCATCATACCGTCCGCTACGACGATAAACTAGCAACGTCCAACGGGTTATGACGTAAAACTAACCCACGACAGTCCGCCAAGACTATAAACTGGCCACATCATTTCTGGAACATTCATCTGCTGCTGTAATTCATGACATTTCTTCTTCAATGCCTACTGCATCATTCATCACACCGGCTTTGACAACACTATTGCTGCTCATTCTGTTTGCCTCAAGTTTCACATGGCGTCTCCATTTGCATCAGTCACATTCATGCCTGAAGTGTTCGCTAACTCATTCACTTGTGGTTTTCTTGTCTTCTTGGAGTTGTGTTTGCAGGATGACACCCAGTGGTGCTCGTACACGGATACACTTCATCACGGTGACAAGGGGCCACATTGTTTCTGACGCACGCAACCAGGTTAATCAATCTGGTCAAAAGTACATTCCCAGTTCCCAATACATTCTCCATTTCCCCAACACTCTTATTCCCATTCCTACCCAGTTACATTTCCCGGATACACCCAGTACACCCCAAAAATTTGAGCCTACTGTTACATGCTATGACACTCTCAAGCAACTGCAACACACAATATGGCACATGAGCATGAGTGCAAAATTGAAAGAAAGCTCTTTCCGAAAAACAAAAAAACAAAAAAAAAAGAAAAAAAAAAGAACAAAAACAAAAAAGAAAAGGAAAGAAAAAGAAAAGAACAAAGAGCAAAATGAACCACAAGACCTTTGACACTTCCCATAAGCCTCAGGCGGGAAGGCAGTTGTCTTGGAAACAAACACTCATGTTTCAAAACCTCAAGTGACATCTCATTGCGTAGCTTTGGCTCTCCACCAACAGGTTTTCTTTGACACCAAACAAAGAGTCTGTTCCTCTAGAGAACGTAACCCACCATCACATGGCCAACAAGTCCTCTTAAACACTAAACAAGAGTCTTGTTCTGCCAAAGGATGCACATCTCATGCCTTGATTCCGAGTCTGCTAAACAATGGCTATTGACAGGGATCAACATGACCCGTATACACACTAGAGCATTCTCTTTACCATGCATAATCCCTCGATCAATCCCAATCCCCATAATTTCCATCTCCCAATCCCCATAATTTCCATCTCCCAATCCAACTACAAGCTCCATTTCCCAATCCCATGTACTACTGAACACAGTGCGATGACATCTGGCCAAGTGTTCAAGGATAATGTTTGCACCTTGTTTGCTTGTGGTGTTTTGTACTTCTTTGTCGATGCCTCTCGGGTCAATTCCTCCAGACATCAACAAAGAGGGGCCAATGAAACACCACAAAAATTTTGGCTAACACTTGAAGACAGAAATTAAGCTAAGCCATGTTGGTCCTCAGCATGACCAAGCTTGAAAGCCTCAGAATAGCATCAAACGAAGTCAAAGCAAGCAAGTAAAAGTTCCCTGGGACCCACAGAAGACTACGATGACATCTGGCATCAAACTTGGTGAATTTTGAGCTCAAAATACTTGGTTTTCACTAAGTATGCATCCTGTACGCTGGCCTACACATGCCCAGCGTAAGGCCCAGCATACAGCAACTTTTGGGGCTCAAAAACTCCTCAAAACATGCCAGAATCGAGCGTCCAGACCCCCTGGAACCTTCCCCAAGGTTCCCAGCAGGTCTCAGGCACTTGAAAATCAAATTTTGGGCTCCGAATGATGGTCTTCCATTCCTGCACGCCCGGCGTATACGCCCGGCGTGCAGCCAGCGTAGACAGACTTTCGGGCTCCAGAAATGCATCAAAACGTGCCAGAATTGAGCGTCCATACCCCCAGGACCTTCTCCAAGGTTTCCAGCAGCTCTTGGGCAGCCAAAAATCAATTTTTGACCTTAAAATGAAGCATTTTCATGTGTATACGCTGGGCACATTTCTGGCTTACGCTGGCATGCTATACGCTTACGCTGGCATCCTCTACGCTTACGCTGGCATCCTCTACGCTCAACATTCACAACGTATACGCCCAGCGTACACGCCCAGCGTACACGCCCAGCGTACACGCCCAGCGTACATTCACAGCGTATACGCCCAGCGTCCACGCCCAGCGTACATTCACAGCGTACACGCCCAGCGTACACGCCCAGCGTACATTCACAGCGTACACGCCCAGCGTACACGCCCAGCGTACATTCACAGCGTACACGCCCAGCGTACACGCCCAGCGTATACGCCCACGTGTCTCCCAGTCCGATTTTCCCGGTAACCCTACCCCTATAAATAGCCCAGTTTTCTGCATTTTCAGGGGCGACAGAAAATTTCTAACCGAAGCCTAAAACCCTCTACGCTGGAAGTCCTGTACGCCGAGCACAGTCTCTACGCTCCACCTACAGTGTCCCAGCCGAGTCATTCCTACACACGCCGGGGCCTTTCGTCCGCCTTGTGTCAAAGCCACAACTGCGTTTGGACCGGTGCACTTTGTAATCAATTCTTAATACAAAACAGTTTACATTTTGCTCTGATTTATTGCAGTTTTCTTCTTTTTTTCAATTTACGTTTACAGGCTCATTTACATTATCGTGCTTATTTACGGTTTACATTTAACGTTCCTTGTTTACGTATAACCCAACGTGTTGTAGCCGCAAGCGTTGGGGAAGTCCTTGCTTGATCCGCGTGCGGACCATTCAAGGCACTCTGCCTTCGTTCGTTCCAGCTCGCCCTCAAGCAGAGGCAGGGTCGACTGTGCGTGTCCGCTGATCTTTCGGTGCTCGTAACGTTCCAGCCTTGCACCGACGATTTCGGTCGGTACAGGTTAGGTGCAGATATATGAAATCTCTGGAGTTGTGCTTTCAAGTCCATCATCCTCTCTTGGAGCTATCAGTTCTATTTATGCATCAATCTCTGCTCTCGTAAGAGTACTTGTCATCATTCCTCAACATGAGTCTAGAACTGCTCGTAACTCCTTTTTACTTGTAAAAGCATGTGCTAGACCATTTCTAGCTCTACCCCTACTTAATGAATTTTCTCTTCTAGCTTTTTGCATAGTCAACTTATAGAAGTTTGGACCACATAAAGATACCTCCTTCATTCTACCTACACATCTTCTTCAGCTTCCTTGAGCCTCCTCTTAAGGATAATGATAGCTACTTCATGGAAAAGGATGTACATGTTTTCTAAAAGGTCTATCTTTCCCTGCAGTGTTGGTTTACTTATGGACATTTGTTGGAGTTTGACATTAAAGGTGTTTAGTTTTTCTTTCATCTTATGCCTCTCCTCGATTGCACATTCATTCAATAGAGCTACAAGTTTGTGCAGTCTACACACCTCGACATCCTAGGTTTCCTACTCAATTAGATGGATCTTTCTGAGCTTCTTAGTTTTCTTGGTAGCCTTGTTTGCCAACTCTTACCATAGGTTCTAGCGCTTTTTCTATACAAAATACTTATCCCAAAATTGGACCATGATTTGACTTTGATATTTTAACCTTTATACCTTTTGAAAAAGGGAGAGTACTTATTTCTCCTTTTCTTGACTCATTCTTTCCCACTCCTGGGATTAATGCTTTAACATTGTAATTTATCGCTTTAGGTCATCTTTCATGAAAATGACTTCTTCATCAACTTGAAACACCTAGAATAGTTTAGCCTATAGGTGCTCAATCTACACCTCTGGAGTGATAGTGGAAGGTGTCAGTTCTAGTGGTATTAGATGTTTCAATTGTTCATATAACTGTCATACCTCAAGTTAGCTTAACCACAACTCTTGAAGATAAAATATTCTATCAGCATTAGTGATCTTCAATTTGGGTTGTACCTTAATAAATTTAGTCTCTACTATACTGTCGATGTTCCTCAATGGTAACTTAATGCTAAGATCAACTATTTGCTTCTTCTTTGCTTAATGACTAGTCCTAGGTTGATCAATGGCTACTTGGAGGACTTTAGTCACATATTGGATGTTGTGCATGCTATGCCTTAATTGATGTATTGAGGAAATACTTTGTGAAGGCACATGAGTTTGAGACTAAACATGGGGCATCAAAACATACCATGAATGGGTCATTCAACAAAGGAGGAAGAAACTAGAAGAGATCATTCATTATTGTCTTACCATCCACAATGGCTTCTATCATATATAAGAAATTGCTATCAAGGTCTTGCAAATATTTAACATGGATTGTGGTAGCTTACCCCTCACTTTCAATGTGCATTACAAGTCAAAAACTACCATGCCAAAGAGGTTTCTAGTTTTTCCTGATGTTGAAACCGAAAGATCAAAAAATGGCTTTACTAGGTCATTACAACTATGTTCATTGAGATGCTTGAGGTACAATTGGTACTCTCATTTGATATTGATAGAGTTAGTCTGAAGGTCTGATGCATGACACCATTGTGAAAGGCATCTCATCCTCCAAGTTGGGTACTACTCCAATGACCTTATGATGTTGTCTTAGAGAAACCACTATTACATTCTCTTAGTCCACCATTCCTACTATTATTAGATGCCTTCTCACATGATTAACTATGCCTATTAGTTCATAGAGTTTTTGAATTAATTTTGGAAATGCAAAGACCTCCCTCTTATCCATAGCCACATCTTCATTTTTCTATATCAAGGCCTTATAGAGAAAATAGGAGATATTAATGGACACTTCCCCCTCATCATGGCCACAACCTTTTCCCTTGAACAAAGATACTCAATAGTTACTTGATGGGTAGGATGTTGTGAGTGATGATTTTGTGCATGGCATTCTGAATTAGTAGAAGTTTAAACATTCTCACCTCCACTTTGTTTATATCAAAGGCCTCAAACAAGACCTTTGACCTAAGCTTGGGCTTAGTCTTTTGGGTCCTTGACCACCAATTATTTACTAGGTCATTCAGAAATTCCATAGCCCTTGAGATTACCCATGTGGAAATAGGCATAGAAGCTTCACCAATGAAAGTCATGGCACCATCAGTAGCAAGGTTATGATAAAATTCCTCTACCTCATATCGGTACCATGTGAAGGATTGGATGATATATTCGTAGAAGCTCATTTGCTATAGAGACTCCTTGAGCTTAAGAGGATCAAGCTCAAGGAACTGATGTTGCCTTTTTTCCTCATGGATGGTTTGTTATCAAATATCATGAGCATCCATACCTTCATGAATATCATTTGTATCCTTAGGTTCATCTTCTATGGGCCCCTCCAACACTTGTTCAATTCCTTGCTACTGCACATGCTCTCAACTTGAAAATCGAGAACATGATCACTTACCTCCTAATCTACTTCTAGGTGGAGGTGATACTGGAGTAAGGCATGCATGCTTCATAATGGAAGATCTAAGTTCTTCTCCCTCTTCCTTTTTGGGAACTAGTGGTTCACACAATGGTTTGTAAATGGGGGCTTGAGATTGTTTGATCTTAGTCCTCCTTGGTTGATGGAGCTTGGATCACAATCATCTTAACATGATGAGCTATGAAGTTTGCTAAAAATCAAGTGAGTTTCCTAAGTAGCATACTACCATTGCAAAAATTGCATGTGAAAATAATGATAAATATAACCCTTAGGAATGCTTAAAAAATATTATCATAACTATTGAATCATGGTATGCTTGGGCAAGTATAAACAAGGTAGAAATATTTATATAACTATCTAATGTATTAAATACTTACATAAATTGGTGACTCTCACCCATAATCAAGTTACAAAACACCAAGCTTGCACCATAGTTAGAACACCAAGGACAAGAAGACTAAGGAAGAATGCTTGTAAAATATTACCAATGGTTAGTTGAGGTGAAAATCCAACAAAGTTTCACTTGTTTGTGACAAGCAAAGGCAAGGAAAGCAAGAAAAATCAAAATGACAAAGTGGGAAATACATTTGAATGCCCTTCATTATTTATAATGATTCATTGATGTAGGGATGCTAGTGCTCTTGTGTTGACATAGGGGGTACCTCCATCATAGCAGAATGATCCTTTGTCCTTCTTGTCCACTTTAGCTTCTTGCTCTTTATCTGAATGATTAGGTGAAAAGTTATGACCAACCTCCTCTTTTGCTAATCTATCCTAAAAGATCCTTCATGTGAAAAGGCTCATAATCATGGGACATAGGCCCATGAGGTTTGTACAAAATGTGTTCATCCTCTAGTCCCACGTTGATTAAGGCATCTTTGAGATCATCTAGTGTATCCATGACCAAGTCCCTAGAGAACTAATCATGACCATCTTTCCACCTTTCTTTCTTATCTTGATGATAAGCCAACAAAACCAATAGAAGGATATTATTCTTTGAATGCTCAAAGATGACAAAAGTCCTTTGTCTTTTTGATGCATTACCTTGCATCTTTAGTGGACTTTTAGCATTATTTTCCATCTCATTTGTGTTCATACCCTATACACACACAATACTAAAAACATACATATGATTTGAATAAACATTAAAATCAAGAATATATAAGCATTTTTTGATAATTCACCAATGTCCTTCCTAGCAACAGTGCCAATGATAGGAGTCCCATCAGTTTTGAACTAATGGGATTTATCATACAAATCATAGTGCAATATGGTCATAACCTTTGATGATGTTGTTGAGTGAATTGCCAAGAACACTTGTGTATGTTAAAGTACAAGAATACCATTAAATTGTAGAATATGTGTTGCATTGATAAAGGAGAATATGTGTTGCATTAACAAAAGGAACCCCTTTGAATCTACAAGGAGATCTAGAGTTGCATTGAGTATAGTTAGGGGGGGTGGGGTGTTGGAACCCTAAAAGAATTATAATATAGTTCAGTTAGACCTTTATAACTCATTATTGTCCACCAGAATTGAACTTATGACTTGGGGCTTTCAAATCAAGAGTCTTACCACTAGGCTAACACCTAGAGTAGAGTAGGTACTTGCTAGATAGCTAGAGAATAGCATGCAACACTTGTTAGTGGATAACATGTGGCACCTACTAGTGTAGAGCATGCAACACCTATTATCTTAAAACATCCAAGGCATGCTATCTTGTCACATGCAATGTTTGCTATCATGAAGAATGTGGTTGTATCGTTTGAAATCGTCGGTCTTCGGTTGGAAGGAAATAGAGACTTGGAGATATCTGGACACGCACAGAAGACCCTACCTTCGCCTGAGGGCGAGCTGGAATGAACGAAGGTAGAGTACCTTGAGTGGTTTGCACGTGGATCAGGCAAGGATTTCCCCAAACGTACACCGAGGTGCTATACGCTGGGTTATACGTGAATGGCATAACAGGCGTAAAACATGGTGTAAACAATGTAACTGATACGAACGGAGCGTAAACGTAAAAGAGCGTAAACAGAATACATGCAACAATTAATGCAAACTGTAACAGATTTTAGGAAGAAAATGTAACAATGGTATTTCAAAATGAGAGTTACAATGCACTGGTTTAATGCAGTTGTGGCTTTGACACAAGACGGACGAAAAGCCCTGGTGGATGTAGGGATGACTATGGGCTGGCTCACACTATAGGCACAGCGTAGAGGCTGTATGCTTAGCGTACAGGGTTGTCCAGCGTACAAGGTTCTCTGCTCTGGTTCTCAGCATCTCTGTTTTTCTCTCTGATTTGCTTAGAATTGCCGACCCTCTTGATCTAGTGAAAAATTAGGGTTTTTATACAAGTTTAGGGTGACACGTGGTGCATTGACCGGGTGTGAAAGAATAAAATTTACAAGTGTACAACATGTTACATCTGCTGGGTGGATACGCTGGGCATATATGCTGTATCTGGTGGGCGTAGACCTTAGGCGTATACGCTGGGCATATATGTTGGATGTGCTAGGCGTATACGCTGGGCATATATGTTGGATGTGCTGGGCGTATACGCTGTGGATGTTGAGCGTATACGCTGATGGTTGCTGAGCGTGCCAAGTCTTGCTCTGTAGTGCTATTTCCATGCCGTCTTCGGGGATTGCATGCTGGGCGTATACATCAGTCGTACAAGCTGAACGTAGTTGTGAGGTGTGTATGTTGGGCATGTACGCTGGGCGTATACGTTGGGCGTATATGCTGTGAACATCGGGTGTATACGCTAGGCGTATAAGCTGAAAATGTCGGGTGTATACACTGTGGATATGAACTTGAGCGTATACACTGGGCGTATACACTGAGAATGTAAACTCGGGCGTATACGCTGGGCGTATACGCTGAGAATGTAAACTCGGGCGTATACGCTGAGAATGCATACTTAGTGAAAATTAAGTATCTTGATCTCTGAAGTTGCCATGTTTGATACCAGATGTAACCGTGGCCATCTGTGGGTCGCAGGGACCTGCTTCTTATTGGAAAAGTACTAAGCTCGAAATTTTGTGGTGTTTCATTGGCCCCTCTTTGTTGACGCTTGGAGGAATCAACCCGAGAAGCGTCGATAAAGAAGTGCAAAACACCATAAGCAACTCAAAAAAGACATTGTTCTTTGCCACTTGACTAGACATCATCGCATCGTGTTTCGTAGTACATAGGATTGGGAAAGTGAAATCTGTAGCTGGTAGGAAAATGGAGATTGTGGGGACTGGTAACTGATCAAAGGATTGTGCTTGGTAAAGGGGATGCTCTGGTGTGTATCATGCTGATCCTTGTCAATAGCCATTATTTAGTAGACTCGGAATCAAGGTATGCGATGTGCATCCTTTTGCGGAACAAGACTCTCGTTAGTGTCCAAGAGGACTTGTTGGCGAAACCAAAGCCACGTGATGATGTGTTGCATTCTTTGGAGGAACAGGGCCCTTGTTTAGTGTTTTAGGGGTAAGCCTGTTGGCGGAGAGCCAAAGCCATGCAACGGGATGTCACTCGATTATTTTTGACAGGAGTATTTGTTTTCAAGATAGCTGTCGTCTCGTCTTGTGTTTTATGTGGGGAGAGACATGAGTATGATTTTTTTTTTGGAAAAAGCTTTATTTTGATCTTGTACTCATGCTCAAGTGCTATGTTGTGTGTTGCAACTGCTCAAAAGTGTTACAGCTCGCAACAGTGTACTCAAAGTTTTGAGTGTACTGGGTGTATCAGAGGTGTGGCTGAGTAAAGTATGTTGATGAATAGAGAGGAAATGAGCCAGGAAATGGGGATGTACTAGCGAATGGCTTGATTTAGTCTTGCCATGTGTGTTGCGAACAACATCTCACCTTGCTGCTTATGATGAAGTGCATTCTTGTATGAATGCCTCTGAGTGTCATCCTGCAAACACAACTCCAAGAAGACATGAAAACCACGAGTGAGTAAGCAAGCTTAGACTTAAACAGCTACGGATGAAACAAAGGCACTGGAAGAGATTTCAGGCACTGTATATGAATGGCAGCAATGTTGGTAGGATCGTCTGATGGCGAGCGATGCAGTGATTCTGATGAAGTTTGAACGCAACCATTGAGGAACCAGAGATGAACTTGCTAGTTTATAGTCTTAGCGGATTATCATGGGTTAGTTTTATGTCATAACCCATTGGACATTGCCCGTTTAGCATCGTGGTGGACGGTACATTGCCAGTTTCTAGTCTTAGCGGACTATGAAGAGGCAAACCAGTTTATAGTCTTAGCAGACTTCGGCAAGTGAGACTGTGGTAGTTTACTGTCATACCGGATGAGTGCTAGTTTATTGTCATTGCAGACGCTGTGTGGTATCAGTTTATTGTCATGATGCCAGGACAGGCTATGGTATCAGTTTATAGTCGTGATCTAGGACTCCTCTATGGTATCAGTTTACCGTCATGATTCCAAGACGAGTTGTGGTATCAGTTTATAGTCGTGATGCCAGGACTCAACGTACCTGAGCCTGTACTCAAATATGGAACGGTTTCAAGAATGAGTGATTGGTTGGATTTGCAAGCTCATTTCCTTCCATATCAACTAACTTGAATGTCCCATTGTCGTATGCCTTGGTGACCAAGTAAGGCCCTTCCCAGTTAGCTGAGAATTTGTTCGAGTGTTCCCGAATGGCCTTAAGCACAAGGTCACCTTCTTTGATGGGGTGCTTACGAATGTTATGCCAATGATGTTGTCGTTGTTTTTTTGGGTACCATTCGATCTGATCGAGTGCACGCATGCGTTCCTCCTTCACCGAATCTAAGTCAATGATGCGTAGATCATTGTTTTGCTCTTCGTCCAGGAGTCTGGAAAGTGTGATCCTTAAAGATGGTACCTGTAATTCCAGAGGTAAAATAGCTTCTAAACTGTAAACAAGGCTATATGGCGTTTTACCTGTTGAAGTTCGATGTGTCATGCGATATGCCCACAATGCGTATACCAGCTATTCGTGCCATATTCTCTTGCTTTGGGTAAGCATCTTTTTAAGTATTATGATGATGGTTTTGTTTGTTGCCTCTGCTTGCCCATTGCTTTGAGGGTAGTAAGGGGATGAAAACAAGTTTTTGATCCCCAGACTTTCGTAGAAAGTCTTGGTTTCAGCACTGCTGAATTATGGCCCGTTGTCAGTGATGATAGTCATGGGAATGCCAAAACGGGTTACAGTATTTTTGAGAATGAAGTTACATATGTGTTTAGATGTGGTCTTTCGAAGGGGGACAGCTTCTACCCACTTCAAGAAATATTCTGTTGCGGTTATGATGAAACTATGCCCTGCAGAAGATGAGGGTGTTATTGGTCCGATAAGGTCCAACCCCCACTTTTGAAAGGGCCATGTGATTTGCACTGTATGCAACTCATTTGGTGGGACATGGATTAGATTGCTATGTCTTTGACAGGTACTGCATGTTTTAACCTTGGAGCGACAATCATACTCCATGTGTGGCCAATAATAGCCTAGACATCTTATCTTTGTTACCATTGCTTTTGGTGCTATGTGTCCTCCGCATAGTCCATCGTGTACTTGCTCAATGGTTTGGGCGTCAGTACTACCAACGCATGTTAGCAATATGCCTTCGTAGGATCGACAACACAACGTGTCCCCTACCAGTACATATTGCCTAGAACATTTTCGTACCACATATTTTTATGCATTCGTTAAGTGTTGCGGTGTTTCATTACGTAGAAGGTACTCTTTTATGTCATCATACCATTCTATCATGTGTGTTGTACTAATGGACGCTATTGGCAATGTATCAAGGGTATCGGTTATTGGTTCGGCACAATTGGTTATGGAGCTTGGCAACGTATGGAACATGTCAGGCAATATGTTTAACGCTAAGCTGGCTAGTGCGTCCGCGATGGTATTATCATTTCTAGAGACATGTTGCACATCAATGTTTTCGAATCGCTTCATTAAGTGTTTTGCCAAGTCACAGTATGGTTGTAAATGTTGCGCTTTGCATGTATAAATATCTGTGACTTGGTTCAAAACAAGTTGTGAATCTCCTCTGACCACAAGTCGTGCGATGTCTGAAGCCAGTGCTACCGCGAAACCTCTGAGGAGACCTTCGTACTCTGCTATGTTGTTGGTACAGTGAAAGTTGAAATGATAAGCAAAGGGTCTGATCTCCCTGGAGGGATAGGTGATGACAGTGGCAGCACTTTCCCCTCAAGAGGTGGATGCCCCATCAAAGTTTAGAATGACATCGTAGTCATCGGGCACTATGTCTATTGCGCTTATATTCTCATCCGGGAATTCTAGCTCTATTGTCACTTGATCGTGTGTTAGTGACGCGGCCATTTGATTTGCTATGGCTTGACCCTTAACTGATGATTGTGCTATGTAATGTAGGTTAAACTCGGCTATCATGGCTTTCCAACGTGCTATCCGACTTGTCTCATAAATGTTTCCTGTGATGGCTCTAAGCACATTATCCTTGCAGATTATGTTAACTTGATTGTGGAAGAGGTAATGTCGCCGTTTCTTTAGAGAAAAGACTAGGGCTAAACATGACCTCTCTACATCGTTGTATTTCTTCTCATGGCCTACTAATGCATGGCTCAAGTAGTAGACAGGGACTTCAGTCCCATTATCTTGCTTTTGGCAAAGCATGGACGTGATTGATGAATCCGAAGTTGCGAGGTAGATGTAAAATGATTTATCATTTTGAGGTGGATAAACCATGGGCAGTCGGGCAAGGGCCGCTTTAATATTATCAAACGCTTCTTGGCACTGTGGAGTCCATTCAAAATGGACGTTCTTGCGCAACAAGTGATTCATAGATTTTAATTTGTCTATTAGTTTTTCTATGAAACGTCTGATGAACTATAATCTACCTTGTAGACCTCGAAGTTCAGTAAGGTTGCTAGGTGGTTTTAAGTTTGTTATGGCCTTAACTTTATCGGGATCTACTCGTATCCCTGCTTCTGAGGCTATGAATCCAAGCATTTTGCCTGTTTTGACCCCAAAGACACATTTCTTTAGGTTAAGTCTCAGCTTATATTTTAAACAACATTTTAACACCAAGTCAAGGTCTTGTACATGTTGTTGTGATGTTTTTGATTTAACCATGATATCATCGACATAATCATTGAGCGAGTACAGCATGTAGTCGCTAAAAATGAATGTCATTGCCCTTTGATACGTGGCCCCAACATTCTTGAGGCTGAAGGGCATCATTGTATAACAAAAGGTTCCCCATGGTGTCATAACGGTAGTCCGGAGTTGATGTTCTGGATTAATGCGTATCTGGTTGTATCCCGAGAAACCATCCATAAAAGATAATAGGGCATGCCCAGCGGTTGAATCGACAAGTTGATCGATGCTGGGTAGGGAAAAATCATCTTTTATGGTTGCAACATTGAGATCCTAGAAGTCAATGCACAAGCGAATGCTTCTGTTCTTCTTCGGGACAATGACTATGTTGGATACCCAATCAGCATAATCGATGGCCCGAATGAAATCGACCTGGTAAAGTTTGGTGATCTCATTGCGAACTGCCAATGCCACCTCGGGTTTAACCTTTCATGCTTTTTGCTTTACCGGCCTCAATTTCAGATCAAGGATAATGTTGTGCTAGATGATTCAAGGATCTAATCCAGGCATATCCGTGTATGACCGAGCGAATGCCTTTATGTTGTCCCTAAGCACATTTTCTAGTTCTTTGGCTAGTTGGGGTTGCAGTAATGTACTTAGTTTTAGTATTTTAATTTCTCCATTAGGCATGGCGATGGGGGTTTTGGTCAACGGGTCTTCGATGATGTTTTCAGCTTCTATGTCAAGGGGCTTTGTCATACCTTTATAGTTATCGATCGTTTGCTGTGTTGAGGCTATGACTACGTCGTCCGTTGATAAACTTAAGTGGATGAGATTTATGTCGATGTCCCTTGCGATCTTTCCGTATGGCTCATCGATGATTAATGGTGTGGATAGATGCTGACAATCCATCAGGCTTGCTCCTGCCAATAAACAGAGAGCAGAATGAGCTAACAGGTATTGTTCCATGTTCTCTGGCAGTGTAAGTCGTGTGTACATGTGTTATGGTGGTTTATCGTCACACCGGGACGCATGGTAGTTTAAGGCCTTACTAGGCTACGGGTGGCAGTTTAAGGTCGTACCGGGCCATAGGGGGTTTATATGTGGCAGTTTAAGGCCTTACCAGGCCGTCATGGTAGTTTAAGGCCATACCAGGCCATGTGTTTATCGAAAAATTTGCACAGGAGATTCTGCGCCAAAATGTTCGATGTGGACTTCTGAAGTTGGTTTACAAGGGAACCGGGATATAGTAATATTCATTTTGTTTTAAATATATATATATATTTTATTATTTTTTGGACAAATTTTGGAAAAAGGTAAAAGAGGCAAACCGGAAGGGGGCGGCGGCGGCAGCGGTGGCAACATCGGAGCGCTATAAATAAGGCAGGGGCGTTATTTGTTACCACGTGGAATTTGCAGCGAGCGTAGACATCGAGCGTAAATCCTGAGCGTAAGCATAGATGACAACACCTAAGCGTAAGCGTAAACAACCCAAACCCTGAGCGTAAGTGTAAACCACAAACTCTGAGTGTTAGCGTAAACGTCTCAACTCAGCGTGAGCGTAGAGACTCCAACCCGGCATAGAGGCTCAGACCCAGGCGTAGAGGCTCAGCGTAGGCATAAGCAATTTCGACCCTCAGTGTAACCTGTTAATCCCAGCGTAGAGGACACCGAGATGGGTAAAGGCAAGGAAGTGGAAGGCCAGGGGAGGAAGGGACCTGATCTGACATTCGCAGAGGAGAGCGAGGCCATGCTGCAGTGTTTGCCCAGGTCGAGGATTCCATCGTGGCCTGGATCATCACACAGGTAGGCTCTGATCCTACCTCTGTTAGTTATTTTCATCTGTACAAGTTTCTTAGCGTAGTCGATCAGCGTAGAGGGTTTTAGCATATACACCCGATGTAGATAGTTAGTGTAGACAATTTCCTTAGCGTATACGCCCATCGTAGATAGTTAGCGTAGACAGATGGCGTAGAGGATTTCTATATGCTGAGTGTAAGTTCACAGTGTGGAGGGTTTCCAGAGCATAGAGCGTATACTGCACGTAGCCTAAGTTGTTTGTAGCGTAATCATTTTTCATCAATGCACAGCATAAACAAATTTTTCTGGCATGAAGCATAGACGATTTTATCTGCGTATATGCTGACTGTTCGTAGATCGTTTATAGTGTTCGGCGTAGACGGTTTACATAGCGTATACGCTGAAGGCTTCTATGGCGTATACGTTGAGGGTTTCTATAGCGTATACGCTGAGCATGAACAATTAATTGTTTTCAAGTGGGGTTCAACATAGACCTATTTTCATGACGTATGGTGTGAACTATTTTCAGCGTAAACTTATTTGCATAGTGTTTAGCGTAAACTGTTTGCACAGTGTATACGTTGGTGGTCTGCACAGCATATACGCTGACTATTTTCCATGACGTATACGCTAACTGTTTGCCACGGCGTATACGCTGATTGTAAAGGGTTTCATAGCGTATACGCTGATGATTTTCTATAGCATATACGCTGAGCATGAATGGTTTGTAATTTTTTATAAGTGTTGGCCTACAACATGGAAGTTTGTTGTTTCATCTACTTTTCATGTATGGCTGATCTACTGTGGCATTTCGGTTGCTTGCAGGGACACTAAACCTTTTCTCCTGGTGGTTGAGCTAGTAGGGATACTGACATGGTTTGGCCCCATTGAGGCCGATGAACCTACCTTGGATCTGACTGTTGACAACAATGGGGTCTGGTTTAGGGAAGGGGCGTGTGAATTCCTGGCCTTCATGCTGGACAGGTTAAAAGTGGTTATCTGGTCACACCTAAGTGAACTGGTGGCACGGAGCGTGCTTGAGGCCATGTTGCCGGGAGCCTCGGAGGGTGTCATGGTCTTCATGGAAGACATCGACGAGGGGCCGCTTATAACTGAGGATGGTTCTTCCAACGGGCCTAGGTTCACATGCCCGTTAGCGTGTGTGTGGGCTCAATTGCTGCGAGGGCAGGACTATCTCAACAACACCCTATTTTTAGTCGCGCATGCACACATGCTGTTCTAGAACCCTCCTGGCACAGTGTACCGAGTGGATAGGTAGGACCGTTTAAGCTTGTTGTTTCTTTTTTCCGTTTGGCATTTGCTTCTGTTTTGACATCCGTTCGTTTGTAGGCCTAAAGTTAACCCAGATGGAACATGCGTTGAGGATGATGGGCTTGCTCTAGCTTGTACCACTCTAGAGACCTTTATGGAAGGTCCCACCCTTCATGGAGCTGTATTAGCTCAAACCAAGGGTGATATCGTCCACTTCCACAAATGGTTCTCTAGAGCGTTCACAATGTGCCAAGCTCGTGGATGGTTGCATGAAGATTGGTCGCATATGGGACCAATCTTTCCTCATGACTCTGACTTGGGTAGCACATCTAAGTCCACAACTGAAGGTAAATGACAATATTTTCTAGATGTGTTAACGTGTTTGTTCAACTGTCAGGGGGTTATACTGATATAATGATTTCGAATTATATCTACAGTTGATGTTCCTCCTGGCGGAGACCCTGTCGCAATCGGATGAACTGAGACTACCCTATCAATGAAGTTTAGGGAGGTTAGCAAGGCTCAAAAATAGTTGTGCACTCATGCCCTGCCATCCATCGTTCATTGTTTAGATGATGCTGGCCTTATGGAGCTCTTTACGACCCCAAGCCCTGATGTGTCAATAGCAGAAATGATCGGGATCGTGGATTCCTTCAACGAGTCTGTCTCTTACTACAACACCCGGATTAAGGGTGTTAAGATAGTTTTCCATTTGTCACCTGAATTCTTTTCGAACCTGTTTGGTGTACCAACGGATGGTATAAATGTAGTTTTAGATAGGGCTCATAAAGAGCTCCATACGGTTCGTGAATTAGAGGACTGGTTGGGTGTTGCCAAGGGTGCCAAGGGATTCCCTATGCAGGGGAAGGCAAAGGTTGAGGAGGTGAATGAATTATATCCTCTGTTTAGGGCATGGGTATTTCCTAAATCCCTTTCCCAGGTGCAGAGTCTTGGGGTCGAAGCTATACGTATTATGCGAACCGTCCTAGAAACCGGCATGCGTTATAACTGGGCCCAATTTTTGTTGTCGGGCCTGCACAAAGAGATAGTGCGATTGCGCTCAAATGTCGAGGCGCAGTCTCACTTTACTTTCGCATTCTTTGCTGGTTATCTTCGCTGCTTAGCCGAGTTCCTGGTAGTTTGTGCGGACAACAAGTATGTTCTACGAGATCGAGGTGAATTATCCCACCCGTGGATCAACCACTTGTTTGAAACAGCCAAGTCCCAGGATGCGCTTGAGGGAATTGATGAATCTGTATCTATCATGACAGGGGGATCATCTGGTACCTCAATCCACACACGTGACAGTGTGGGGTTGTAACCAGACGATGTACTAATACGGTGAAAAGAGCAAAACGGGTCATCAAAGAAACCATTGGCAAGGCCAAGTCGAAGCTGACAAAACATGAACATTCAACCAAGGAGGCCTCAAATGTGGATGAGCTACGGGTTAAGCGTATATGGTTCAAGATGCTTGCCTGAGGTAAGTAAACTTAGTACACTTTTTGCTTTATGGTTTTTGTTTTATTCATAATTTTTGCTTTGATCACTTACATCCCACTGATGCCTTCAGACCTAACTTGAGAAGTGAGGAGGCAGGAATTAGAGACTATTATTGAAGAGGAAGAAACCAAAACAGAGTTATTGATCGATGAGGAAGAGGCCAGCAAGGATCAAATGGAAAAAACGGAGGAGCTACAGGGAGACACCACGGAGACTGAACTAGTGGATGACCATAGTGGTGTCGATGAAATGTTCAGTAGCTTCCTCAAGGAAAGGTTGGACCTTGGTGACCCTCTAAACCCAGAAGGGGATAGGGAACACGGTATGTTTTCTTTTATTTTATTGCGCCGCTTTGTGAGTTGTTGTTTCTATGGTAGTTTATTTTTATGTTTTCTTTTTTTATCTCTTCCAGATGAAGGTAGTGAGACTAGAACAATGCGACTGGACATGCCCATGAAAACGGTTCCCCCTGAAAGGACCGTGGAGGCTAGTCCGTCTTGCACTCGTGGGTCATTTACTTGGACAGAGATTCCAAGTAAAATAGATTTTGTGGTTGGTATCGCTGAGGAAGTTGTTGAACGAATTCAGGAAGTGCACCCTAAGATAGGTATATATGTTTCGAGTTGTTTGCAACTTTTAGAGTTTCACACCTTGTGTTTGTTATTTTAGAGTTTGTTCTTTTTGTGTGCATAGATGCTAAACTGAGGTGGGATCCTTCTGAGACAATTAGCATAGAGAGTTTGCCCACATTATCCCTAGAAGTCAAGCAGGTGCCAAGGCCAGTTTATGACGAAGTGGCATAAGGTCTCGTTCACAATGCCAAATCACTGTGGACTTGTAGGCGTTCCGTCGAATAGTTGTGGTTGTAGATTTAAACAAAGGAGAAGGAAGTTTTCGAGTTGTCAGTTGAGCGTGACGATCTCAAGGCTTGGTATGAGTTTGACTCTACCAAACTAAGTGGTGATCGCTCTTGGCGGAATTCTGAGGTTATGTATACCAGATACTAGAACCTACTTAATCGCCACACGTCATTGACACGGAGACTAGCGGAGCGCAAGGCCTAGGTGGATCTGCTAAACCTCAAGTGCCAAGATTGGAAAGCGTTCGCGTCCAAGGTACGTAAATGGGGTTAGGGTGAAAAGAACCACAAGCATCATTATAAGAAATCATTGAAAGAGGTGTCTATTGAAAAGCGTCAGCTTGAGATGTTTGTGGAGGGTCTGGGTCTGCGCTCTGCATTTGATACTTTTGCTCAAAACACAACTGTTGAGATGGAATCGCCTAGAAGGGTGATTACAATTGCTTCTGGGGAGGTGTCTGTGGGTGAGTTTCCTTTAAAGCGTCCTACCTGGTCAGCCGTTGACAAGGGGAAGACCTTGGCAGATGTCGACCTAGGCCTCGATGGGATCGATTGGACCAGTGTCTCAGAAGGGGAAATCCTTCGCCGACTGGAATTCGGCTTAGGGGGATCCCCTGTGGTAAGCATTTTATTTTTATGAAATTCATTCATTGCATAATGTTTAAAAGTTTTATCTTTTATCTTTATCTTGATTGCTCCCTTTGCATTTTATAGGATCAAGGCGATGACGATGTCTACGAAGGTGGCCCCAGTGGAACGGGGGCCCCTGATGCCAGCGGGTCCAAAGGGGATGATCTTCCTATCCCTGATGTTTAGCTTTTGTTATGAAATTATTTTGACTCCTATTTATATGGGAATTGTAAATTGAGATGAATGAAACCAATTAACTCTTGTACTTGTACATCATTTCATGTATAAATTTTTTTTGTTGATTTTGAGTTTAGTTGCAAACACAACATGGGAATGTAAAATGTTTTGGTTTGTTTTTGTGGTTTAAGTGTAATGCGCAGATGTAATTAGAAGTCAGAATATAATGACAAACAAAATATAATCGCAAAAATGGTTATTGACAACATGGCAATGCAAGCGTAAATTCGAACAGTGAGTCGGAATTAGAGAGGAAAACAAATTATAAGTGGATGATCTAGTTTAAGATCGTCTTGGGCCAGATTTGCACTAGTTTAAGGCCATTTCAGGCCCGATTCGCACTAGTTTAAGGCCATTTCAGGCCATATGCGCAGTTTTAGGCCATTTCGGGCCCCAGCATAAGCAAGGAACGTTTCGAATGACACGGGCGGATTTCTCGGTTGACCGACCATTTCTGATTATGGCTAGTTTTATGTCGTTGTGGACATGCTAGTTTAACGTCGTCCCGGACTAGTTGTAGTTTAACGTCATTTCAGACCAGTCGTAGTTTAATGTCATTTTGAACCGTTGTTTTTCATTATTTATTGGTTTAGTAATTTTTTGATTTTTCGCATTTTTACGTTGGGAGTAGAGTTAGCGGGTATGATTCTATATTCAGCGTCCCCTTCGCTGATCACGTTGAATGGTAATTCAGCCCAAGGGACGTCTAATGGAATTGTTTCCACATTGGTGGTTTCTTGCGCTTTAGCATGTATCACAGTTTCTGTGTCAGTTGTGGTCTCTAAGTGAGGTTGCGTATGTACAATGTTAGGCCCGGGTAGTTTTGTTTTGGGTGGATTTTCTTTTGCATTTAAAGGATTATCGCTTGTCGGTTGTTATTCATTTATGTCATGCTGTCTAGGCTCTTCGAGCTTAACCTCTGAGCCTTGGTCTATGTCTGTGTATGATGAAATGATGGGTGTAGCAGCCTCCCAGTGTATGATGATTTCACCACCTTCATAAGGCAGATGGATCTCTTGGTGTATAGGGGAAGAGACTGCTTTCAGTTGGGCCAGCCAGGGCCTTCCTAATATTAGGTTGAATCCTGGCATCTCATCAATTACTACGAAGTCGACGGATGTGGGAAATTGGTCCCCTGCTATGAAGTCTAAGGTCATGGTGCCTTTAATTGTCACGCGTGACCCGCTGAATGATTTCAAGCATGTGGTGGCAGTTGGTCTGATTAGCTCTGTGAGCCCGAGTTGTTTGATGATGGGATATGGGACTACGTTTGTGGCAGCTCCGTCATCTACATGGACCCTATGTATCTTGAATTGGTTTACTCTTATCGTTATAAACATAGGGGCTGTTGTTACCCCTTCCGTTTTCTCATCCAACTTGATGTTGTTATTGTGGAAACTTAGTGGCTTGGAAGTTGATCCTTGGGGCGAGGACATTACCGCATGAGTCAAAGGTTCATTTGGAGGCAAGTCCTCGCTCACTAGGATAGATGTTAACATGTGCATTAAAGCTTCGCGATGTGTTTGGGATGTTAAAACTAGGTCATATAAACTCAGTGAAGTATTCTTTTGCTTGAGTGCTTGTGTGACTTGTGTTAGGGCTATTGCTAGGTCTCTACTGTTGGGTGCAAGTTTATTAGTAGTGACTTGGTCCATTGGGCCTAGCAGTTTTATTTCGTGCATCGTTGGTTTATCATTTTTTTTGGAATTGTTGATTCGGGCGTATCATGACTTCTGGATGATTCCCCCTCGTGACCTGTATTTGGTTTGTGGTCGGGTTGTGTCATGGGTATCGCATTTAATGGAGTAGGTTTAGGAGGCCCTAAGGCTAGCCGTTGACGCTCCTTTTCCAAGCGTTCATGCGTAAGCTTATCTAATAAGCGTTCTCGTGTGTGACGCGGGGGTATGGTTGGTTTTGAGGCCTCAGGTTGCCTTGGGATTTGTACTACGTATGGAGTTGGGCGGGGTTGCGATTGGATGGTCACTTGCGGTTGGGTGCCAGACTGGCTAGGCACGCTGATGACATAGGGGCTTGGTTTATTTTGTGTCTAGGAATTGGAGGATTGGGGATCACTAGGACATTTGGGTGTCCTAACGACGTATGAGGTTGGCCTAGCTGGAGGTTGTACCTTTGCTGTTGGACCGTGGATGCTACTTGGACTACGTAAGGGGTAGGCCGAGTAGGAGGGGTTGGTAGATTTGAGGTAGTGACGGCGGGAGGTATACGCACCACATATGGTTTTTCACGTGTCAGGGTGTTAGAAGTCGTTACGGCAGGGGGTACGCGGACAACATATGGCTGCTGTCGGGCGTATGATGATTGAGGCATGGATGTTGATGCAGTGGGAGGAATACGTACTACAAATGGCTTGTTAGGCGTTTGTTGTTCATGGTCAGAGTAGACGGTGTTAATGCTCGGTGTTTCAGGTTCGTTATCTAGGTAGATTATCTTAATAATGTACAGTGCCTCTTTGGTATTCAGAGGGTCTTTATACACACCCATAGCTTGGTTCTGTAGTTGGACCAGGTTGGCCTCATCAAAAGTGATTTGACCTCCATCAATCATTCGTTGTATGTCTTATTTCAGAGTAAAATAGTAATCCGTGCCATGTCCATTACGTTGGTGATAGTCGTAGAAGCGATCCATTCTAAAACCTTTTGGTACTGGGGGTTCATCCGGCGTTGCTAAACTTGGGTCTTGAACTAGTTGACAGAACCGATCATGTCTCTGGATAGCAGCAGGGAATAACT
>MNCI01016660.1:884956-929415 GCA_015680685.1 Gnetum montanum | reverse complement strand
CGGCACATTGTGGGCAAGGGGTTGCTGTCGTTGTGGTTGTGTTTGGGGGATGATGACCGGTGGAACTATGTGAGGTGGCATGTTGTAGTGAGGGGGTTGATGTGGTTGAGCACCCATTGCTGCCCATTGCCTAGTCATGTTTTGTATAGGAATCCCCTGAACTTGTTGAGTTATAGCGGTAAAAGGGGCTCCATGAGTTTGTACCCAAGGGATATAATGGGTAGACGTAGATGCCGGTATCACATGCGGCATCCTGATCACACGAGGTGGGAAGGTTGCCCCTACATTATTTTGAGGAGGTTGCATTTGTAAGAACGGGGGTGTCGTAGCTATGGGAGGAATTGCGAGGGGAAGCGTGTTGACTTGAACGTCGGTTGGTGGAGGAATGGGGACGAGTGCAGCTGCGTCTTGTTGAGGCGCATGCACTTGCGTGATGTTCAGTGGCTAGAGCGATGAAGTTTTGCTCGTGAATGGATGAAACAATGGGTTTATATAAGTTTGTGGGCTAAGGGTGTGATATGAGTCTTCATGCTCGAATTGAGCCACGAACTCATCCTCCTCTTTTGGTTGGGGATTCACTATAGGCTGATCTAGCGATTGGCTCCTTTGCAGGAGGAGTTGTGTGATGAGCTCAGAGTAAGGCTCTGGAATAGGGATGATATCGTACGGAGAAGGAATGAACTCTTGCCCTCCCCTGTAGAAAAGTTTGTATTGCCTTTTAACTTCTATTTCGGCTCGGTCCACAGCTAGGCCAGCTTGTATTTTCACGCATATGAAGTTGTACTGGTCTTGAATTATGATGTTAGGAGATGGATTCCTCCCTTGCAACCTAAGGGATCGACGAGGCCCCACTGTGGGTTGTACTGCGGGCTATTGGACCGCGGGCTTTTGGACAGCCATGGTGCCTATGATGTCGGTGACTTGGGTGGTTGTAGTGGTGGTGTTTACAGTGTTCATGATGAATAATTGAGAATGTGGCACAGTGTAGAGATATGAAATTGGTGCACTTAGTGCGGCATAAACCTACGTTGGTGATGCATGATGTATAGACTAGGTCTCAGCGTATAGGCTTCAACGACCAGCGTATAATGACAGCGTAGACAGCGTATAGGTATATAGCGTATAGTGTTAGCGTAGAGAATCTACGGCGTAAAGCGTACAGTGTATACGTTGAGCAGCGTATACAGCGTCAGCGTACAGCGTAAACAGAGTTACAGCGTATAAAGTGTAGCGTATATGGATGGCAGCGTAAACGAGTTTACAGCGTAGGGTGTTTAGCATAAACTTAGTGGTAGTGTATATGTTGGTAGTGTAGACAAAGTCTCGTGTGCAGCGTAGACAAAGTCTACAGCGTAAAGTGAGCAGTGTGTGTGTTATCAGCGTAAACAGAGTTGTGTGTGCAGCGTAGACAAAGTCTACAACGTAAAATGTGTAGGGTTAATGTATAGTGTAGACAGGGTCTACAGTGTATAGCAGACAATGTATGTTCAGTAGCATAGATGCTGGGGAGTTTGTAGACAGAGTCAGCGTACGGTTAACAGCATAGACGGTGAGAGACTTGCAGATGGTAAGTTTTAAACGGAGCAGCGTAGATGCTCAACAACATAGACACTGGATAGTTTGCAGACAAAGAGTTTTAGACTGGGCAGCATAGATACTGGGAGGTTTGCAGAGAGGGTCGGTGTATACTCAGCAGCATAGACACTGAGAGCTCCGATGCACAGTAAGTTTAAGGTAGAGGCCCTCCTTCTAGCGTCAAATTCTGTACCGTCCGAAATCGTCGGTCTCCAGCTGGAAGGAAACAGAGACTTGGAGATATCCGGACATGCACAGAAGACCCTACTTTCGCCTAAGGACGAGCTGGAATGAATGAAGGTAGAGTACCTTGAGTGGTCCGCATGCGGATCAGGCAAGGATTTCCCCAAACGTACACCAAGGTGCTATACACTGGGTTATACGTGAACGGCGTAACAGGCGTAAAACAGGGCGTAAATAGCGTAACTGATACAAACAGAGCATAAACATAAAAGAGCATAAACAGAATACATGCAAAAATTAATGCAAACTGTAACAGATTTTAGGAAGAAAATGTAACAATGGTATTTCAAAATGAGAGTTACAATGCACCGGTCTAATGCAGTTGTGGCTTTGACACAAGGCAGACGAAAAGCCCCGGTGGATGCAGGGATGATTGTGGGCTGGCTCACACTGTAGGTACAGTGTAGAGGTTGTATGCTTAGCGTACAGGGTTGTCTAGTGTACAAGGTTCTCTGCTCTGGTTCTCAATGTCTTTGTTTTTCTCTCTGGTTTGCTTAGAATTGCCGACCCTCCTGATCTAGTGAAACATTAGGGTTTTTATACAGGTTTAGGATGACATGTGGCGCATTGACTGGGCACGAAAGAATAAAATTTACAAGTGTATAACATGTTACATCTGTTGGGCAGATACACTGGGCATATACGCTGTATCTGGTGGGCGTAGACCCTAGGCATATACGCTGGATGTACTGGGCGTATACGCTGTGGATGCTGAGCGTATACGCTGATGGCTACTGGGCGTACCAAGTCTTGCTCTGCAGATTTCCATGCCATCTTTCGGGATTGCATGCCAGGCGTATACATCAATCGTACAAGCTGAACGTACTTGTGAGGTGTGTACATTGGGCGTGTACGTTGGGCGTATACATTAGACGTATACGTTGTGAACATCGGGCGTATACGTTGGGCGTATACATTGTGAACATCGGGCATATACGCTGAGAATGTCAGGTGTATACACTGTGGATATGAACTTGAGCGTATACGCTTGGCGTATATGTTGAGAATGTAAACTTGGGCGTATACGCTGAGAATGCATACTTAGTGAAAATTAAGTATCTTGATCTCCGAAGTTGTCATGTTTGATACCAGATGTAGTCGTGGCCGTCTGTGGGTCGCAGGGACCTGCTTCTTGTTGGAAAAGTACTAAGCTCAAAATTTTGTGGTGTTTCAGTGGTGCCTAACTATGATTCAAAATATTAAATTGTAAACTTTTGATTTTAGTCATTTTGAATATAACATAGCACTTTGAGTTGGTATTTGCTAGGTTATCAATATTATATATTATTTTGAAATGAGATTCATCATCCTATTTAAGGAGACTTTCAGAAGTTATTTTTGAAACTTTTATGGGGATTTGCCAATCCTTCTATAAGAATATAGTAATCCTTGAGTTTTATTTTTTCCCATGGGAAGAGCACATCAATGTAGTAGTAATGCAGGGATTTACTTTATAGGGATGTATGGTTGTCATCATGGGTAGGGAACCCAAGCTTCATAGGGATGACAACAAAATTCTTGTGATGCATCTTTTGAATAAGGTTGTAGTGACTTGATCTTCTTTCTACCTTTGCTTGCACTTAGCATTAAGAACACTTCTAAGAATATTTTCTTTGGCAAAGATGAACTCATAAAATAGTGGTAGTAGGTACCAAAGGTAGTTCAATGCCTCTATATGCACCATGAACAACTTGCATTAGTGTATTATTAGTGTTCACTCTCAGCCACTATCAAACATGCCAAACAAATAAATAGATAATAATATATTAATCTAAAGTGCATTTAGATTTATAAGATAATGAGGTATTAGCCTAATGATGAACTTTTGATTCATAAATTTCAAGAAATGAGTTTAATTTTAGTAAGTAGCATCAAGTTATAAAAGTTCTACTTAACCTTCCCCATCTTTGTGTTTAGATGCACAACTATTGATGAGTCATGAATTTGTTGGTTGTGGTATTGCAACCATGATATCACAGCCTTGTTGTTGCAGCAGTCGCGATATCACAGCCTAACCACAATATCGCATACGTGATATCGCAGCCTGCCTCAATTTCTATAAATAAGAGGTGGCTTTCCTAGTTTTAGGCACTTAGATTTAGACCCTTAGCTAAACTCTTGCATTTTTATCATTCCAAAGTTAGAATATTTCCTAGTGTATGCCCGTAGTGTGGTGATTGTAATTGTACGACATCCTTATTCGAGTGTGACGTACTTGGACACACACATGACCGGAAATAAAGATCGAGATTACTTCATCATTACAGTATTCACTTAGATTAATCATTGAATTAATTGTTATTTACTACTTTCCTAGTTAATATCTCTCACCCTTAAACTCATGTTAAATGTGGAATGAGTACGACTTGATTACGAGCACTTAAGTGTGACTACTTGGTAACCTAGTAGCGTACCTAGGATCCATGCTTGGTAATCCTAGTGGTAGTCATGCACAAATTCCAAGGTGTATACAGATAATCAAGGAACGAATGCTCATCACACTTAAGCTAGCTAGATTCTCTTACCTTCTCTCCTAGATTAGTTAATATTACTTTTCATTGCCTTCAGGAGTAGCATTAGATTAGAAACCCATCATACACCTTAGTTTAGACTAAACCATACGTGACAAAGCTAATACTAGTCCAGGTGGAAAGATAGCAAACTGCGACCTAAGGCTAACTATCTAGATGCCACAACTAGTCCATTTGCGGAGTTTGACCGGATTGGGCGTGTAATGCTCGTATTTGTATGGTTGAGTGTAGGGGTACCTCGCCACTCATCATTGGCACCATTGTCGAGGATGGTGCTAGTTATCTAGATTAGTTATATCATACAAGGTCGCTGTACAAAAATTAATGATATATCTTTTAGGAAGAAATCAGTATAGAAAGTCACATATAAATTCACACACAATTTCATAATCATGCCTCTCCTACAAGACAATAATAATGCCACACCTAATGAGGCAGTTCATTGGAGAACCAACGAATTAGATGACAATGAAGATTGGAGTACTCAACCTTATGAAGGAGTCCCCTACATTTATGAACACCCCAACGATACTCAAAGACTCTCATCATCCAGCTCTGACACCTCTAGTGAGGATGAGACATCCCATAGAACGAGGAGGCCCGAAAGGCCTAGGACCTTCTCAATAACTAACAAGAACTTACTTAGGGATTATTGGAAGACTTACAAAAGTCATAATGAGTTTTATAGTTCCTTCTCTTCCTCTACTCCTTCAATGTTAGATTGTGACATGGATGACTATCTTTCAAGGGATCGACATAGAACTAAAAATCAAGCTCACAAAGAAAATCAAGAACACCAACATAAATGAAGGAAACATCATCCCAATTTACAAACTCACAACCTACTTAGTGATGATGAACCCGTGCTGGCCACTAAGAGCCTAACACTAATACAAGAGGCTGTTTGAATCTCTGGTAGGCATCGTAAAGAGAGCCATCTACCCAGGCTCGATTTAAACAACTTCCCTAATTTTTCAGGAGGCTATGACTTAGATTTGCATCAACATTTACAAGCCTTCTATGATGCTTGCACATGGAACAACATTGATAATGGTTGCCAAAAAATCAAGCTCTTCCCTATGACACTCATTGGCCAAGAAAAAGTATGGTATAGATTGTTAAAACCAAATTCAATACGACGTTGGCCTACAATGGTAGAAGCCTATAATGAAAGATACCAAACCTATGCAAGAGTGTCGGCCTTGAGAAAACAAATCCAAGAGTGGAAACAAGCACAACATGAACCCTTGGACATGGCCTTAGAAAGATATTATGCACTATTAAATAACTATCTAGGCCATGAGTTTTCTGAGGAAATGCTAATGTATCATATCATTGATGGGATTCTTGATGAAACAAGAAAGTCCCTAGGGATGTATGCCCAAGGTCAACTATACGAACTACGAACCCATCAATTCCAAGAGCTTATTAAGCAGGTAGCAAAAGAAAAAGGAGAAATGGCTAGATGGGAGAGTGTTGAAAAACATCAATGGGACCAAAATCTCAACTTAACAAAGGTCCATGATCATAAAAAGGAGAAATAAACCAATCACAAGGAGAAAGAACCATCTTTGCTGATACAAAAATCGTTAGAAGAAGTCGAGGCAAAGATTAATAAGATGTTGGAATGGACACATAAAAAGTGTGGAGAAGTTATTGATATTATTGGAGATAGATCTTTCGCAACCCAAGAAGCAGGACAAAACATTAGACATTTGGAAAGAAGGAATGAAGAAAATAAGAGCTCAACTACTGATCATACATATGAATGCAACATATGCCTATATGATCACCTCAAGGGCCAATGCCTAATCTTGTTACATTTATGAGCATTGGTGAAACATGTTACATCCAGAGTTCATACAGAGATACTATGTTCGACCACAGTGGCAAAAATCCCAGTCATGGGGGAAACCACCCTTACACTAGAGGCATCCTTCATATCATCCGAATCCAAACGCTTATCTAGTTCAACATCCTATTTCCCCAACTGGGCCAACATACCCTATCTCACCACATTACCATTCTCCACAATACTATCAGCCCATGTCCTCAACACCACCACTACCTTGTGCACCTTACACTTCTCCTAATTTTCAACATTCTCATCCTTTCCCTCCTTCCACATTGCCACCAACTATTCCTAAGGTGCCTACACCACAACAACAACCCATGAATGCCACTTGTGCTACTACTGTCAACAGCAGTGAGAGGCCTCCTCAACACTGAAGGCATACCTTCTTTAGAAATGATCCTAGGAAGGGATAACACAATTCCAAGGCCACTGCATCATCCAACTTAGCACAAGCCCAACACTGTAGCACATCCTTATCTTCAAATCCAATGCCTTATGTTACTTCATTAGGGCCACTAGCTAACACTCCAACAACTATATGGCCCAATGAACACAGTCATGGAAGGCATCATCCCGATCCTTGCATACTATCTAACGGTCCTAAATATCATAGTGGGTCAACTCGTAATTTGGGAACTACATCGTATAAATTTCCCTGCTATGCTTACTATAACCCAGTGTGTGAAACCCAATAGGGTAAGTATGGCCAAGTTCCAATACTTCCAACATGCAAGGATCCCTGTCATCAATTATTAATCCTTCCCATCCTCAACCATTTAGCTATGAGGGATATCCCCCATTCTAATAGCAAGAAGGATTAATAAATACTTTGCATTTTCTTTAATTTTACAACTTTTTGTTTTCTAGTTTTTCATTTTTCAATTTCTTGTTTTATCTTTTTGTCTTTTTGTCTCTTTACATTTTTATCAATAATCTCATCTATGAATAAAACACTCATGTGGATCGTTGGTTGAGGTGTGTTCTATGTTTTCGAGTCTCCAATGATCAATTATTTGGACAGTGAGCCCATTACACCCACTCATCCATTCTACAAATAAGAGGTTCTGTTTGAAGGTATAGTGATATTCTTGACATTTTTTAAAACTTAAAATTAATTTTGTGTTCATTGTACCACGAATGAAGAAGGATGGACCAAGAGGGAATGATTAGGGTGTAACATTAAGGGGACTTGCAGATTCTCTTTGGTGACATCTGTGGGAGTTATCATGCAATGTGGCTGTACTAAGATCCTTGTAGATCTAATGAAAAATGGAAATAAGAGTAATCAAGGGGGCACTCAAAAATCCAATGCTGTTCTAGGGGGTCCCACTGGAAAGACATGTACCCATGCCTGAAGGTTGGTGGCTTCTCTGGATTCAGCAATTAGAAAAAAAAAAAAGAAGTACCAGAAAACAAAAATCACTTCTTCCCTGGATAAAACACCAAGTGATCGTACTCCTTGTTGTTATGGTACTCTCATAGTTGCTCATCATGGGATGAAACAATGCGATGTCACTGATTAGATGAATGGACTTGGTCCTGATCTTGTAACGACAGGTTAATGACACGTTAATCATGCTTTTCACGTAGGATTCATTGTGCCCTGGGTTAGTTACCTCATGTCCCAATCTCTATGATCCCTTCTATAGTTCATCTCATCTCACTGTTCGTGTAATTGTAGCTCATGTCTTGTGTAACATAGAATTCTTACCTCATTTCGGTGATATTTACATGTGTGTGTTTTGTGGGACCAGTGCGGATTACATTTAACCCTTCTAGTGCCCATGGACACTTTTAAGTGTGTTTACACAAGGGCATTATAGGTTGGAACCTACTTTGGGGAGGACCCAATTGTGTAATCTTTTGTAATTTTTAGTTATGACACAGCTCACACACACCATTTATTACCCTCAGTGTATTGTTCATGATATTCTTTCCCTTATTACTATCCCTCCGATTCAACGTTCCTATGAATCATCACATAGCCTTTTTCTCTACCATCCAAGGTCCTTATTGACAAATTCCACACCATCATAATTTTCATGCCTTCAAAACTAGTTGAATTACCTTGGAACCCTTTAACAATCATCCAGACGTCCTTAGTTTACATCATTTAATTTCAAAAGAAATATTAAAAATTTGGTACATTCTCTAAGTGCCCTAACTTTAATGAAAATACATGACCCCCCTGTGCTAATCAACAACATTTGCAACTGTTCACGTAGGGGAAGTTTTTCAAATTCCTCTCTACGACTCACGATTGTGCATCCCTTGCTTTCATATTCATAACTTGCTCATTGGTACTCAGATTTTCATTCCGTTTGAACCTACTTGAACCTGGAGTGTTCAACTTAGTGGTGGGGGAGGGGCACAAGCTGAATAGTGCATAAATTTTTTGAAATTCATCATTACCCAAAGGACATCTTTAAGGGTAATTAGTCGTAAAATTAAGAATAAAATGTGTCAAAAAAAATTTCATCCCTTTAGCTATACCAGAAAATTAAATTTGGAAACCACCTAAGTAAAGAGGACTCAACATTAGAATCTTTCGGGGACATGTTCTTCAAATAATTAACATCACACAGAAATAAAGTAAATCTATTAAGGCAAGCAATAAGGTATAACCTAACTTTGGTAACAACCTTACTAACAATTGGCCCCGTGTGATTGTAGATGGCCTCGAAATGCGGACAACAGGAAGGTCCTGCTCAAGGTGCGATCAAACAACCTAGGAGAGGTGAAGGAAAAGTCCCTACTGGACAACATGTAGAATAGGAGGAACAATTGTTCAGTATTCATCAAGAGGACCCTCCTACCATACAATCTAGGCAGGCAAAAGGAGGAGCTATTGCAGTGCCTGAACAAGGACAACATCTCACGTTGCCCCAAGATTGTGTTCAGGCCATCCATGAAAAGTCCACATTCACTATGGTGATTGTGGAATTAAACTTTGAATATTTTGTAGAGTTCGCTCCTCAGGCCATTAGGGATCACCTCAAAGGATCTTCCTTATGGCTTGCCCTCTTTGAAAGTAGTGCCTGGTACTTAGGGGAAATGTACCAATTTTGGCACAATAAGGAAGAAGGCACCATAGTTAACAATTGTGGTGTGACTATTGATTTCTATGTTCAAACCATTTCGAAACTATTAAACCTTCTGAATATAGGCCAAAGGTTGCTCAGAACCAGTTGGACACTTTCAGAACTAAGCAACTTAATAAACTGTTGATAGAGAATAAAAGGGTGGCGGAAGAAAAAGAGAAGGCTGACTAGGATGCCTCTATGGTAGAAGCACAAACTTACATGCATGCCAAGGCACTCAAGGCCTTACAAGAGGAGAAACTCTAGGCCATACTTCAACACCATCAAATCCCAAGAACTGGAGAGCAAGAGAAGGGAAAGACACCCACGAAGGAGCCACCACCACTAGGAACTATATAAGTTCCATCCAATTTTGTAATCATAGGATTTTCTTTTGTGTTGTGTCTCAATTTTGTTCTAACTCCACACTACAACATGAATCCATTCTAGTCAGTCAATAATCCCATACCTATCCACTGTGAAGTCAATGGCGCTTGTTCTCACTTTAACTCGAGGAAAAGTTTTCATTTAGTCATGGGGGTATGATGAGTCATGAATTTGCTGGCTACGATATTGCAGTCATGATATCATAGCCTTGTTGTTGCAGTAGTCGTGATATCGTGGCGGCCATGATATTGTGTACGTGATATTGCGGCCTACCTCAATTTCTATAAATAAGAGGTGAATTTCCTAGTTTTAGGCTCTTAGATTTAGACCCTTAGCTAAACTGTTGTATTTTTATCATTCCAGAGTTAGAATATTTCCCAGTGTATGCCCACAGTATGGTGATTGTAATTGTACGACATCCTTATTCAAGTGTGATGTACTTGGACATGCACATGACCAGAAATAAAGATCGAGATTACTTCATCATTGCAGAATTCACTTAGATTAATCATTTAATTAATTGTTATTTACTACTTTCCTAGTTAATATCTCTCACCCTTAAACTCATGTTAAACACAGAATGAGTACAACTTGATTATGAACACTTAAGTGTGACTACTTGGTAACCCAGTAGCGTACCTAGGATCCACACTTGGTAATCCTAGTGGTAGTCGTGCATGAAGTTCAAGGTGTGTACGGATAATCAAGGAATGGATGCTCATTGCACTTAAGCTAGCTAGATTCTCTCACCTTTTCTCCTAGATTAGTTAATATTACTTTCCATTGCCTTCAGGAGTAGCATTAGATTAGAAACCCATCATACACCTCACTCTGGACTAAAGCATACGTGACAAAGCTAATACTAGTCTAGGTGGGAAGACAGTGAATTGTGACCTAAGGTTAGCTATCTAGATGCCATAACTAGTCTATCTGCGGAGTTCGACTGGATCACACGTGTAACACTCGTATTCATATGGTTGAGTGTAGGGGTACCTTGCCATTCATCAACTATCTTTTTAATATTGTAGAATCCTTTTTACATGTGGAAATACAACTTAAAAATCTAATTAGGTTAAAATTAAGTTTAGCTTGTTGGTATTGGTTGTAATAGGTATTTTCTAAATTACAAATTTTAGAATTTCTTTTATAGAATTTTTTCAAATCCATAACTTACTATTGCCTAATGGAATTGAACCTATGACCTTATTCCAAGCCAAGACTCTTATCACTAAGCTAATACCCAGTTGTATCCCCTAGACATATAACCAATATGAAATCTTACAATTATTGCTTTGAAAAATCAAGAGAGGAAAATTAATTATTAGTACAGTGAATAATCCTAGTCTTAACAACATTTACATCACTTTCAATATTTGTGGTGGACCTTAAAGTAGCAAAAGGATTTAAGGTAACATTAGAAAGCTTTGGTGAAATACAAACTCTATAGAAAAGAAAGATTCAATTAAAAAAGATAATGGCACATATTATCCTTGATTGATCTTACATTGAGAATCCTTGTCATTTCTATAGCCTATTTGTTAACAAAATTTTTAATCTTTAAGTTGATAATATTTTTAATCTTTGAAGACAAAAGACATGGAAAAAAATGATTGAAGATGATTTGAGGAAATTGCAAATAAAAAAAGATCTAGCTCTTAATAGAGGCAAATGATGAAAGAGAACTTATGTAGACAATCCCATTTTGTTGGGACAAAGCTTGGATGATGACGATGATGATGATGAGACCTTAGAGGATTATGAGAAAAATATAATTTAGCATTGCAAGTTTAGGTTCTTCCATGTGCAAAGAAGATTAGATAATGTGCCTATAAATAAAGTTTGGTTCATCTCTATTCTAGGAAAGCCAATGAAATGAAGATCAAAGTAGACAAGACAAAAAGTGATCAAAGATGATTTGAAGAGATTGCAAATAAATAAAGATCTAGATCTCCATAGAGGTGAACGGAGAAAAAGAACTCATGTAGCTAACCCCATTTGGTTGGGATAAGGCTAGGATAATGATGAAGAAAAAATTTGGCTTACAAGCCATTTGTTTAAACTAATCAATCCTTCCTACAGTAAAAGTAAAATTTTTTTTAGAAGTCGCTATCTTCTCTTGTTTCTTTATTATCATTTGATCATTCTTATCATTAACAACAACTTAATTTTTTGTATGTTCAACTTCAAATTATTTTTCTTTTTTCTTTTTCAACATGAACACATTTTTTCTTTTCTTAAACATCCTTTTCATGATTAGAAAAGGAAAAAAATTAACAAATGTTTTTTATGATGACAAAATTTTGAAGAAGTAAGAAAATTATAAATCTTATTGGTTGAATGTAAGTTTTCCCACTTGTTTGCAATACCCATTTTTTTATGGTTAAGAAGATTGATTTCAATAAAGAAAGCATCTATGAGGGCTGAATGGTGTGGAAGTAGATTTCATATGCTTAATGGAATTAAGAAGGCTGACAATTTACTACTCAAATCTTTTAAAAAATCAATGGATAATTAATTGGCTTAATAAAACATTGAACTTTAAAATAATCTTTAGACTGGATATCAAAATTTGATATCCATTTATGAATGATCAATGCTACATGCTTATGTATAAATTATCCTATATTTATGAAATGTTGTAACATTGAAACATCACCTAGCTCAATAATTAGAAAAAAATGAAAATAATACTTAGCATGAATGACTTGAATGTTGTGTTTTTGCATCACATTATTTAACTACAAAGTGAAACCTTGATCACTAGGATAATATTTCAAAATTTAAATGTATACATATTGTGATATAATATCATCAACCAATGACTTATGCACATCATTAGGAAGAATTAGATTGAGTATCTTATTTACATCAACATCATTAAAAGGTATCATAATTTTTTTTATCGGCTAGTAAATTTGTATTATAAAAATCAATAGAAATTTCTACATCGATAGAAGAAGTTATGGGGAATTAAAAATCCCCCATGGTAGAATGATAATTTCAAAGATAATAGATTTAAGAACAAAACCCTTGAGATCCACAAAACTTTGAACACTTGGTTTTCCATAGAATATTTTAACACGATTTTTCTTTTTCTTAGCATCAAATTAAGTAATCTAAAAATATATGTTTCATAATAGTATGATATTATATGTTTTTCATCTTCTATCACTTATAGTAGGCATAAATGATATACACTATTGATGAGTGGTGAGGTACCCCTACACTCAACCATATGAATATGAGCGTAGTACGCGCGATCTGGTTGAACTCTGTAGACTAAGTGCCTACATGCCTTATGGAACACTTAAAGGTTAATTATTTGTTGTCTTCCTAGACTTACTTGTATTTGTCACGGTGTATGGTTAAGTAAGTCTGAGGTATATGATTTTTATGTCTTTTTAGTTTTATCTCCTATGCTGACAAGGTGAAGGGTGAAGAGATTAATTAACTAACTTTAACTAACTAACTAAACCTGAATTAACCTAGCATCAACATCCATTCCCACTTACCATTCACACCCTAAACCGATGCAACCTTGGTTACCAAACACTAGTCGTTGCTGGGATCACCAAGTGTAATGCACGTGCTCGAAGAGGTGATACTGAGGCACTTAACTAAGAGAGAAGGGTTGAGAAAGATTTAATCAAATAATAAAGCATTTAAATGATAAAAAATAAATAACAGTAAATAAAGTCCTAATTAGCCTATTCCATGCACTGCAAGTTTTATCTAAGAAGTTCATCTTTATTGCCGTACATAAACTTGTGTTTAGGTACAATATTTGCTTGAATAAAGATCCATTCACTTTTGAGCTCCTACTGCGGGCACATGGAAAATATTCTATCTCTGGAGGGATCAAACTGCTAGAGTTTTGCTATGGTCTAGGCCTAGAATGAGAAACAAGGGAGAGCTGCCTCTTATTTATAGATTTGACGATAGACTGCAATATCGCGTACGCGATATCGCGGGGGATGTGATATCGCGGCAGACGTGATATCATGTACGTGATAGCGCGACCCATGCGATATCACGTCCCATCATATCCCCATGGCTGAATAAAAACTCGTCCTCAAGTTCCTTACAAAATATTAGGATGGGATGGGATTATTGACTCAAATGGAACTAATGGGATGACATGTGAATGGATCATCATTACAAGACAAGAAAAAATTGGTGTTCACGACAACAAGAGTGAACACTTTATACATTTGACATCAGGCCTCATTTGACAGCTGAGAAGGAGAGAGAGAGAAAGAAGTTTGCTGCTGCCAGCGCCAATATTGCATCTTTTATTGTCCATCCATAAGTGCACCATCGATCTTGCTCCTTGCATAGCTACTTTAGCACTGCTCCATTCCAAGTGTTCTCTCTAGATCCAATCCCTTGTTGTATGATTACCATCTGCACACACAACACAGTCTTAATATTAGCAAGGGTAAATGAATCACAATGTAGTTGATACCTTGTTTTGGTGAAAGGTCCATTGGTTGAGTTGTGGTATGGTTGATAAGGATCTAGAGATATCATAGTGGTGACTACCGAAGGTGTAGGGGTTAGGAGAAAATTGAAAAAAATTGGGCCTTGTACCCCAATGACTAATAGCCAATCTTCAGTAGCGATAGAATGGAGAAAGAAGAAAAGAACAAAAAAGATGGAGAAAAAGTGACAACTATGACATTGATGAAATGGATGTCAAGATGGAAATGAACAAAATAAAATGGAGTGAAAAAATGTTAGGGGAAATAATCTAACTGGTGCACCAAATAGGAATTTCAGTGGGTCCTCCCCAAAGCAGGCTCATGCCCTTAATGCCCTGACAAACCCACATTCGAAGAGTCCGTAGGCTCTGGGAATGTCATTTGGAATAAGAGTTAAAGTTTTAACTGCAAGAATTTACTAAAAAGAAAACAATGCATCAATCAAAATATATACTAATGATACAACCAGCAATGAGGCGAACAATGGAAAGAAGGATGGAGAAAAGAGAATGGAATGGGATCCCACAAACAAGGTGGTGTATAGCCCCTTATGTGTTTCATGGTTAATGTGACTTAGCAGATCCCATTCCAAGTCCGGCCTCAAATAATCCACATCCAGTGACTTCACATTAATGCATTTGCCTAAACCATCCACTTAAAGTAACAAGAATGCCTTCACCCAAGAGCCACCACCAGCTTGACGAAACAAAGGAGGAGAGAATGGGAAGCGAGAAGGGCCTTAGTTAGAGGGAACATTTTTATTTTAGTTCCATAACTAGTGCTTGTAGCCCAAATTATTATTTCTTCTAAGGGGTGTGCTTTGAATTCTCACTATTTCTTTTTTGGTTTTATGTGTTTATACGTGAGAACTACACCATGCAAAGACTTTATTATTTTTATTTGCTTAGCTTCTCGATAATTGAGTAATGTCGAAATGGTAAGAAAACTCAAGAAGAACACATCCAAGCACCCAAGAGAATGGCCAACACAAATGCATCAAGTTCCCTTGAAGTCACACCCTTTTCAATCCTTGAGTCCTTCCTTAGTTTGAGAAATGCCCAATCACCGATTCGTTAATAGTTGTTATTTAGAAGGGACTGTACAGTTCCAAGCCGAGAGAGACCATAGAAATTTGTGGATGTATGGATAAAATGAACTCATTTCCTGCTATATCAAAAGAAACATATCTTAGTATCAACATCATAACTTAAAGGTAAAAACCAAACATTAGTAATCAATATAAAAACAGTTCATACCATCATTAAGAACATTTATTAGATGACAAACTTACAAGATGGATAACACACACACATAAAGAAATGAAAAAGTATAATGATGTTGTATATCAAAAATAAGAAAATTTAAAGAAATCTGTAAAACAAAAATGTGTAAAACAAAAACCTGTAAAACAAAAATGTGTAAAACAAAAATGTATAAAACAAGAATGTGTAAAATAAGAATGTGTAAAACAAGAATGTGTAAAACCAAAATGTGTAAAGCAAAAATGTGTAAAAAAAATGTATAAAACAAAAATGTGTAAAACAAAAATGTGTAAAAAAAAAAAACGTGTAAAACAAAAATGTGTAAAACAAAAATGTAAAAAGAACTGAGGGCCTCGAATGATTAGCATAGGTGGCCATCTCCCCCATTATTGTATGGAAAGGGAGAGATCTGAAATAATGAATGCCTATTTAAATTTCTTAAAAGTGTCCAACTTCTCCCAATTGATGTTCTACGGTTAAGGGGTGGAAGTTGGCGACGCTCATATTCCAATGTATTTATGCTTTCATTGTGAGCATGAGTTGTTCTCCTAGTTCATTTCATGCTTGTTGGTTGGTTTCTCTTCCATTTAGCTATCAACCACATGGTGTCCTCTTGTTGAGTGCTTGCTACATACAGGCATCTTTGAATGTTATCCTCTGGTGCACACCGGTTACATGCAGAAGATGTTAAATTTTGCATCACCCATGATTCCTGCATGTCATCACTCTCTGAGTCACTATATGTGATGCATGAAATTTTTTTCTTCTCGATCTTTCCATAAATATTTACCTTAGATATCTCCAAGGAAAGATCATGGATTCCTAGGCATGCATCTATTATGTTGAGCCATGCCCTTCCCATTATAATTGGGAAGTCCCCTTCATTGTTGTTGACTTCTATCACCAAGAAATTAGCTGGGTAGGACCAACCACACATAGTGGTAACGATGTCCTCCACCAATCCCAAGGGAATGGTGATGGACTGGTCAGCCAACTTGAGTTGAATGTTGCTCTTCTTGAGTTGGGGCAAGTTCTAGGATTGATACATTTCTCGTGATATTAAATTGACTTTGGAACCTAAGTTAAGAAGAGCCTCATGAAGTTTGTTCCCAGCGACTTGGAGATAGATTAAGGGACTTCCAGGGTCAGAGAGTTTCCTGGGAAGGTGGCCTACCTTGATCTAGTCAGTTATGGTATGTGTTAACATAATCGTATGTGTTAAGCTCTGTTGTTGAATTGAAGGGTGCTCCGAAGCCATATTTGTTTGAGGAGTGGTTGCAGACTCAACCACTTGTGGTTGTGAGAGCTTGTCTAGGCTTTTGGTTCTGAAGAAAGGTCTTCTCTTCTTATGGTTGTCAGAACCAGCAACGGGTTGAAGATTTATAGCTCTCGTAGTGTTACATTGCTGCAGTTGAGTGGGGAGTTCCCCTTGCATTGTTGGAGTAGGAGGTATGGGAACTACCGGTGGAAGAGAGGTAGCTGGATTAGGAGGATGGTATGGATGTGGAGTGTCTCCTGGAGGAGAAGGAGTCATTCTAAAGTACTCTTAAACTTGGTAGTGACATTAGGGAGTTGTGTGACCCATGGAGTCACTTGGAAAAACTAGATGCTGCATGTAGTAGCCATAAGGATTGGGTTTCTGGTAAGGGTATTGATGTTTAGGTGGTGGCATCCCCCATGACTGTGGGTATTGCCACTGCTGATGTTGTCTGATGGGTTGTGGTGGAGTGCCACTTGGATAGTACGTCAATAGTTGGTGGAACTGTCTTGGGTTACCTTGGGGATAAGGTAACCTTCGGGGTGTCTACCATCTGTTAAGTCTTGGGTTGAGTGCATACACCCCAGACTCTTGTAGATGTGAGATGATTGGACACCATCCCTTAGGATGGTCATATTGGCAGATCTCACATCCACTGTCATTGTCTATATCTGAATCCACAATGTCATTGGAGATATTCATTTTTCCCTTACCCTTGTCATGTGCAGGGCCTGAATCTCTCCGCTTTTTCTTGTCCTTGTCACTACTTCATTCCTCCTTAGACTCCTCTACAATATTTAGGATAGTTTTGTTGGCACATTTTGGCCATTTCATGGAACAGGTTGGCATGATAAAATTAATTAAAGGTTTTGCAGTTTTTAGTACTCTCTTATTCATAGTTGGAGAAGTGGCAATAATTCCACAAACTATTAACTATGTTTTCTTACTAGATTCATAAGGGAGATTTTAAAGATCCATTGCAAAGCAATTTTAGATGCTAAAAGATTAGAGGAAAGGCTATAAAATATCAAGAAAATGCATATAGAATGATTTAATTTGTCAGAATAAATAAAGTTTCAGCTGGTGGATAAAGAGAAATAACATCTAAATTTAAAGAAGAAAGAAATGAAGAATCAAAGTAACTGCAATTGATGGTAAATTGGTCATTGGAAATTTTAGTAGTCTTCATGCAGCTATTTGTTTATGTGCCCTATATATGAAGTGTAGAACAAAAATAAGAAGAGAGAAAAAGAATAAGAGTTAAAATGTAGTTAGCAATATATATAAGAATTGAGAATTGGACGTCACACTAGTGTTTATTGGCAGCAAAAGTAGAGACATTGGAAAAAGGAAATTTGTCAAACACTTTGTATATACTCTGCATTTGAATCAGCAATGAAAACTGGAAAAATAAGAACACATTATGAGCAACAGTTTTAGAAGAAAAACAGCAAGACAAGCATTAAGAATATATCAAAATCTTGCCAATATTGACACCCAAATCATACAGTGACTATCGCTGATTCAGAAAAGAAATACAATAATTTTTAGTTTACAGAAAGAAAAACGTAGGAAGCCCTAGGAAAATTTGGGGCAAAAATTTCAGGTGGTTGCAACCCCAAATCACGTTTATCATTTGTTGCTAGAACCAAAGAAAAATAAGATCTCCTTCAATGATCTGCAGTGTCCAGAGAATGGAGTCTGCATGCAAAAAGAAAAACGTAGCAGGGTTTCTGTTTTGTTTTAAATGTAGGATATGACAAATAGCAATGAGAAGACATGAAATATTAAACATAAACCCTAAGGAAAAGCTTGGCACACAACGAAAATGTTTTCATATCTGGGTTCTTGCAATGATGAACCTGCAAACAGAAATTGCAAACACAGCAGTGCCCGACGCCAACGTGTCTATCATCATCATTACCAATCCATCAAGTGCAGCTACAGAGACACGAAGACACAGCAAGACAAGTGCACAACTAAATCAGCGGAATGACATTTCTTCTATGGCAGATACAGAGGATCGTGGACATGGCCAAGAGATCGATTGTAGGGACTTAGTATCTGAGCTCAGTATCAAACCAATCAGGAGATTATTTAGCCGATGAATCGTGGTTATGGCTTATTCTGAAGAAAACCATCATCACTGAAAGTAAGAATAAAACTTGAATGTGTAAAATCGAAGTAACAAAATAAAGTTCCAATTTCATATGGTTTGGTGGCTAAAAATAATTTTAGCATATTTTCTCACATGCAACAAAAATAAAATGACAATTGTATGGAGCACTTATTGCAATGGCCATCATGGTGTTTGAGAAACTTGATCTTGGACTAAGGTTAAATGGATTAAACAAGATAGAGATCTTGGCTTTATTTCCTAAAATTATTATATAGGTTGTGACTTTTTATGAAAGAAATATTTGTAAAGACACATGCCAATGTTAGCATGATTTTCTCCTAACTTCATGTATAAGTTATAACTTCCTAACTTTTTGGGCAAGTAATATCTCCTAACTTGTTGGGCAAGTTATAACTTCCTTACTCGGGAAAGAAGTTACTCAAGATATTTTGTAATATCTAACTACCTATGAGACCCTATAAAAAGGCTTCAAGGGTCTTGGTGGCTGGAGGGGGGAAGAGTATTTTTAAAGAAGACATTGTGAAAGATTGCTTATAAGATGACTTATTAAAGACAACATTTCAGCCTCTTTTTCATAGTCCTATGAGTTATGCTTATTTTTTATTTTTTTTAAATTGTTTAGCTAGTGGTTTAGATAGTATCATGCTTGGAAAGTAATTTTGGGATTTTTTGATTACTCTTATTGTTCTTGTTGCATGATAGAAAGTTTCTATTAAAATTTTGCCATAGAAGAGCTTGTGTTTGAAAGTCTTAAGAGCATTTTAGTAGTGAATTTTATTATTGTGCAATGTATAAGAACCACTATTGAGATTGTTGTAAGAGAGCCTATGCATGTAGTCAAGCCGTTGAACGATTCAATAGTCAAGAGGGTTCAGAAAATCTTTGGTATTTTGATAGGACCAGATAGCTTCTTTTATCTTTAAAGTGAATCTCTGTGGTATTTCAATCATAAATTGTCAAGTCTTTTGAAGGTTCTATTAAATGTAATTATTGACATCCATTATCTAGCCAAAATAGAGTCTGGTACGTGATAGTTTACGTAGCAATTTTTTTTTTAGGTAGCATAGTATGATTGTCTTGAAGAAATTGCTTATTTGAGCCTTAGAAGTTTGAACAATTCGTAGTTATTGAATTTGGGATAGCTTTATTGCGAAGTGTTTACTCGTATCATTTTACCTTGTTTAAACATTTGAGATCTTTACACAAATTTGCTTTCTTTTTCTCTTCTTTCTATTTCCATTGAATCTCGCTCTATTTCTAGTTTTCTTGTGGAACTATCTCGGTCTCTAGGGAAAATTAGAAGTAGATTCACAAAGTTGTGCTCAAATGTTTTTGCAAAACTTTATTTGTTACAAGTAGGTATTATAAGGACCACATAGACTAGGCAATTGAACAAAATAGGAACTCTCGACAACTCACAGTACTTTGCAAAGTTGGTTGAATCTCTTTAAGATAAGTCATTTACAATTTTACATACAACCCAACCGTTTTATTTTTCATGACAGAACACACACATACTCACATTAACTATTGAGTCTATTTGGAGGGATCTGGGACTTGGTGTTGCTAGAGACTAGCAAGCACCTAAATCCTGTTTGAGAACACTCGTTGGTGGTTGCGTCCCAAATGGTCGCTAACAAGTTTCAATTTTACTGTCTAAGGAGCTCCATACTTCATCTACCTTAGTTGATACTTCCATTGTTAGCTTCTGGAGTGGCAAGGTTTTCCTATTCACCAACTTTTCAAGTGGTGACTCATCCTCTTCATTGTAGAATCTCACTCCCTTCTTTTGAAGGGAGGGGTCATGGTTATATTCTTCCACACTTTCTCTTTTTCATAGCTCCCCTTCTTCTTTGGCTACTTGTTCCAACAAGCAATGAATTTCATGGGATCTAAGTTCTGATAGTCTCCCTTGGGCATATATCCCAAGGGTTCTCCTACTTTCATACCTTAGCCCATCTATGAGATGGCGGATTTGATCCTATTGTGCATAATGATGGCCCAGGCAACGATGTAACAATGCATAGTAGCGACCCATGGCAGCATCCAAGGGTTTATGAGTACCTTTCTTCCGTCCTTGGATCTTCTTACACAAATTAGACACTCTGGAGTACATATGATATTTATCGTTGAAGAGTTCTAACATCGTACTCCACCTCCTAATGGTTTTTGATTCTAAGGACTAGTACCAACTCTCTGCTTCCTTTATGAGTGTCTTAGTAAACAACTTCAGTTTTTGCCACTTGTTCTCTATGTTCTGGAAGGCGTAGGCATAATGGAATTCCTGTAAATGATTCTACGGATCAACATTATATCCCCCTTCGAAGCATGGGATATTGTTCATATCCAATCTTTTGATCCAACTATCCTTTTGATGCCTTGGTGGTATTCTCACTGCCTCCATTATATCTAACATACTTTGGGTGGCAAGTAGGGATTCATCATGCTTATCTCTTTCATGACATCTATGATTTCTACGTTATTCCCTACTTTCCCTTCGTTCATGCCTAGACTCTCTAGACTGCCCTTGTCCTGTCTCTCGACTCTCTCATCAAGGTCTCTTATTTTGCCTACCTCTATCCTCACTGTTATGCTCTCTATGGCTGCACCCTAATGTGGAAGGAGAGGGTGAATGATGTGATGAAGGGGAAGAAGAAGGAGAACCATCGCCATGACAATGTTTGTTACCTTCTCTTCTGTGGCTTCGACCTCGATTGTAATGATGATCTGAGTGCCCGTCCTTGTCACATGTTGTTGTTCCCTCAGTGAACAATTGGCATTCATGGGGATCAGAACCAGGGTTTTGTATTGTGGAGCATAGGTTCTGATACCCCACCTCCTCACTATTGTTAGGAGGGGGAACACCATTTGATAGGAAACTTGTTATGAGTGGTTCACCATCTCCAATTTCACTTAGGACGTGCGGGACGTCTTTGCCCTTCAACAATGTATGGTGGCTCTCTTGCCTTAAGTCCCTTAAACGTTGTGCTTCTGTGGGATGATAATCCCTTGTGTCAAAATCTACCGCAATGTATTCAGCGTATAATTTCGTCATGCTTATCTATGCCAGAGCACGGAGGAGCATGTTGGGGACTACATGATCTAGATGTAACACTATGTTACCTTGCAAATCTCTCTAGCGTATCTATTCATCCTGATGGAGGATAAAAGTAAAATCAGGTATATACTCATCAGGATGAGTATATACCACCCTATATTATTGAGGAACTGGAAGAATTTGGTTATGTGTTTTAGATTGTCGACTGTTTCTTGTATGATCCCTAGGTGGTGTAATGCTCTTATGAGAAGAAGAAGAAGACATTATGTCTTATTTGGTGTGCTAATTAACCGTTATATAATATTTTTATTTAATTAACCCTAAGGTTCATTTAAGCTCCCAACGATGTGAGTGATTTCCTATGTTCTACTTAGCACACAAACACTTAGTCCCCGGCAACGGCGCCAATGATGAGTGGCGAGGTACCCCTACACTCAACCATACGAATACGAGCATAGCACGTGCAATCTAGTTGAACTCAGCAGACTAAGTGCATACACACCTTATGGAACACTTAAGGTTAATTATTCTTTGTCTTCCTAGACTTACTTATTTTTTTCATGGTGTATGGTTAAGTAAGTCTGAGGTATATGATTTTTATGTCTTTTTAGTTTTATCTCCTATGCTGACAAGGTGAAGGATGAAGAGATTAATTAACTAACTTTAACTAACTAACTAAGCTTGAATTAACCTAGCATCAGCATCTGTTCCCACTTATTGTTCACACCCTGAACTGATGCAACCTTGGTTACCAAATGCTAGTCGTTGCTGGGATCACCAAGCATAACGCACGTGCTCGAAGCGGTCGTACTGAGGCACTTAACTAGGAGAGAAGGGTTGAGAGATATTTAATTAACTAATAAAGAATTTAAATGATAAACAATAAATAATAGTAAATAAATTCCTAATTAGCCTATTCCATGCATTACAAGGTTTATCCAAGAAGTTCGTCTTTATCGCCATACACAAACTTGTGTTCAAGTACAATATTTGCTCGAATAAAGATCCGTTCACTTTGGAGCTCCTACTGCGGGCACATGGAAAATATTCTATCTCTGGAGGGATCAAACTACCAGAGTTTCACTATGGTCTAGGCCTAGAATGAGAAACAAGGGAGAGTTGCCTCTTATTTATAGATTTGGCAGCAGACTGAGATATCGCGGGGGAAGACGCGATATCGTGGCCCATGCGATATCGCGTCCCATCAACTATCCTCATGGTATATATTATTTTAGCTTAGAGTTTCAACTTAAAGATGATGTGATCTCATTTTTTCTCCATTGATTAGTATTAGCATGTATGATGAGTGGCGAGGTACCCCTACACTCAACCATACGAAACGAGTGTAGCACGCACGATCCTGTCGAAATNTAGATTCTCTCACCCTTATCTCCTAGAATGTGGGACAAGTACGACTTGATTACGAGCATCTACGGATGTGTACAGATAGTCAAGGAATCGGCTACTTGTCACACTTAGGCTAGTTAGGTGCCTCAGTACGACTGCTTCGAGCATGTGCGTTACATGTGGTAATCCCAGTAACGATTAGCGTTTGGTAGCCACAGTTGCATAGTTCAGGGTGTGTACGACAAATGGGAACAGATGTNGATAAGGGTGAGAGAATCTAATCGCGATGAGTAGTCGATTCCTTGGCTAGCCGTACACATTCATCAATGCTCATAACCAAGTCGTACTCATGCCGTGTTACTAGGAAAGTAATAAATAACATTAAATAAACCTATCCATGTACTACAAGGTTTATCCACAAAGCTCATCTTTATTGCTGTACACAACTTGTGTTTAGGTACAAAGCTGCTCCAATAAAGAGCCGTTCACTTGGGGGACTCCTACTACGGGCACATGGAAAATATTCTATCTCTGGGATGATCAATCTGCCAGAGCTTCGCTACTTTTAGCCTATGATGTGAAATGAGGGGAGTGCCGCCTCTTATTTATAGATTTGGCAGTGGACCGCGATATCGCGTACGTGATATCGTAGGGGACGACGCGATATCGCAGGGGATGCGATATTGCGGCGGCCACGATATCGCGTACGTGATATCGCGGCTTGTGCACATCTCATCAATGTATATAAGAATAATTACATGCAAATATGTTATTTTATATGTAATATGTTGCAAGCTCAAATTGTGCTTGAAAAATTCCTATGTTTTATGTAAATTATATTAAAATATTGTGTTAGCTATATGGGGAAAGGGGTGTTAGAATTGTGGGAAAAAGGAATGTTGGAACCCCAAATAATTATAATATAGATACACCCCAAGTTATATAGTCTAATTAGAAATTTATAACTTGGCATTACCTACTAGAATCAAACCCATGACTTGAAACTTTTAAATCAAGAGACTTACCACTAGGATAATATCTCATTGTTGAACTAAAATGGCCTAACTATATGTACCCTTTAAACATATAGCTAACATGAAACTTTTATAGAACTTAATAATGAGATGTTAGCCTAGTGATAAGACTCTGGATTTTGAAAGCCTTATGTTATGGGTTCAATTCTCCTAGGAATTTTTGAGTTATAAGGTTCTAATTTGACTATATCTTTAAGTGTACCTATATTATAATTATTTTGGGGTTCCAACACCACCCAACTTTTGTAGAACTTAGATATAACTTTATAGCTCAGCACTAGCTAAATTGAATCCATCACTTAACTTATCACTACTTGCTAAATTGAACCCATCACTTGAAGTTTTCAAGTGAAGAATTTTATCACTAGGCTAATATCTCATTATTTAGGATTAGCATTGATATAGAAATAGTTGTACATATATGCTTTGCTTTATTATGTATACCAAATCTAATATTTTTCTAATAAAATTAATGCTTTGTTTGTGTCTATGCTTGGTTTGTCATCTTTCTAAAACCTTCTCTTTACCAATTTTTAAGTATTTCCTAAATTCATTATTACATCAAATCTTCAATGCCTCATTTTTGAAACCACTATTTTCCTTAAATTCATCCTTGTTTTAAAGATATTTGTATGATCTCTTCTATACTAATATTATTATTTTTATTACTTAAATATAACAGTAAGAACCAATATAGTGTGTCAACTTTCAATGGTAACATATTTGCTTCTACTAAAAATACTACATATAGGACTTAAGATTTAATATAAATTCATCTAATAAAAATTATTTTTGAACTTTTCATCTAAGATTATTTGTTAGTACCTAAATCCCGAGTTATACATCCATAGAGTACTATAAGTATTATTGTTGTGATGATCATCATTATAATAAACTTGAGAAGAAGTTTGACATTTATTAAGTAGTTGAAATTTAAAAAGAAGATTATGAATATTTTGACTTGTCTCGTTTTAGGAAAATAAGAATAGTTAGTGTTAGATCTTACAAATAGGTAGATCCTTAAAATTATTATCCTATATTTACAGAAAAAGACTTCAAGTGATAATTAAGTTGGAAAAGATTAATGTGTATAAATAATATATTTGGTTAAAGATTATCTAAAGTAAATGTATTATATTTATTTCTTTTTATTACTTTCATATTATTGTTATAATCCCACCATTGCATGGAATAGTTATCAATTCTAAAGAAAAGCTTTAAAGAAAATCATTTGAGCACAAAATGGGCTTGCTTTGAGGTTGAAAGAGTGTGTGCATGGCTACTAGGATTTTCATCCCTTAATTTTTACTCAAGTTTCCTCATAGAATTTTCATTTCATCCCTTAATTTTTGCTTTAGTTAGGGAATACATTTTATGGTATATTATCGTAGATAGGCCATAGCATCTTTAGAGAATGGTAGAAATTTCTTCCCTGTTCAATATATGAATGATGTTCTATAGTAGATCTTGTTAGTAATACATGAGTAGGATGTTGATGAGTTACATTTTGGGCGACCGCGATATCACATACACGATAAGAGGTAGATAGATGAATTATGGGGAGTTAGTTAGTTCTTAGTTTAAGTGTTTTCATTTCTTTCTCTCAACCCTTTTTCTCCCAATGTATGCCCACAGTGTGGTGATTGTAATTGTATGGCATCCTTATTTGAGTGTGATTACTTGGACACGCACATGACCGGAAATAAAGATCAAGATTACTTCATCATTGCAGCATTCACTTAGTTTAATTAATTAATTAATTAATTATTATTTACTATTTTCTTAGTTAATATCTCTCACCCTTAAACTCATGTTAAATGTGGAATGAGTATGACTTGATTACGAGCATTTCAATGTGACTACTTGGTAACCCAATAACGTACCTAGGTTTTGTGCTTGGTAATCCTAGTGGTAGTCGTGCACGAAGTCCAAGATGTGTATGGATAATCAAGGAACGGATGCTCATCACACTTAGGCTAGCTTAGATTCTCTCTTACCTTTTCTCTCTTAGCTTAGCAAATATTATTTTCCATTGCCTTCAGGAGTAGCATTAGATTAGAAACCACATCATACACCTCACTTTGGACTAAACCATATGTGACAAAGATAATACTAGTTCAAGTGGGAAGATAGCGAACTACAACCTAAGGCTAACTATCTAGATGCCACAACTAGTTCATCTGTGAAGTTCGATAGGATCACATGTGTAACGCTCATATTCGTATGGTTGAGTGTAGGGGTACCTCAGCACTCATCATTGGCGCCATTGCCGGGGACGGTGCTAGTTATCTAGATTAGTTATATCATACAAGGTCATTGTATAGGAATTAATAATATATCTTTTAGAAAGAAATAATTATAAAAAGTCACATATAAATTCACACACAATTGCACAACCATACCTCTCCTACAAGATTATGATAATGCCACACCTAGTGAGGAAATTCATTGGAGAACCAACGAACTATACGACAATGAAGATTGGAGTACGCAACCTGAGGTGGGGGTTTCTTATAAACATAAATGAAGGCAACATCATTCCAATGCATGAAAGCATAACTTACCTAATGATGATGAACCCCTACAGCCACTACAAGCTTAACGCAAATACAAGAGGCTATTCGAACCTCCCGTAGGCATCGTAAAGAGAGCTGTCTACCCAAGCTTGATTTACACAACTTCCCTACTTTCTCAGGAGGCTATGACTTAGATTTGCAACAACATTTACAAGCCTTCTACGATTCCCAACATTGATAACAATTGGCAAAAATTTAAGCTCTTTCCTATGACACTCGTTGGCCAAGCAAAAGTATGGTATAGATCGTTAAAGCCAAATTCAATACGACATTGGTCAACAATGGTAGAACTCTTTAGAGAAAGATATCAAACCTACACAAGAGTGTCAGCCTTGAGGAAAGAAATCCAAGAGTGGAAACAAGCAGAACATGAGCCCTTGGACATAGCCTTAGAAAGATATTATGCACTGTTAAACAATTGTCCAGGCCATGGGTTCTCCAAGGAAAGGCTCATGTACCATATCATTGATGGGTTTCGTGATGAAACAAGAGAGACCCTAGGAATGTATGCCCAAGGTCAACTATATGAACTATGAACCCATCAAGTCCAAGAGCTTATTAAGTGGGTAGCAAAAGAAGAAGGAGAAATGGCTAGATGGGAGAGTGTTGAAAAACATCAATGGGACCAAAATCTCAACTTAGGAAAGGTACATGATCATAAAAAGGAGAAATCAACCTATCACAAGGGGGAAGAACCATCTTTGCTGGTACAAAAATCATTAGATGAAGTCAAGGCAAAGATTAATTAGATGTTGGAATGGATGTATAAAAAGTATGGAGAATGTGTCAATATTATTGGAGATAGAGTTTTGACAACCCGAGAAGCAAGAGAAAACATCATTAGATGATCAGAAAGAAGGGATGAAGGAAATAAGTGCTCAACTGCTAATCATACATATGAATGTAACATCTACCTATACGATCACCCCAAGGGCCAATGCCCAATCTTGTTACATTTATATGAGCATTGGGGAAACATGCTACATCCAGAGTTTGTACAGAGATACTATGTTCGATCAGAATGACAACAATCCCAGTCGTGGGGGAAGCCATCCCTAAACTGGAGACACCCTTTGTATCATCTGAACCCAAACGCTTATCTCGTTCAACATCCTGTTTCACCAACTAGATCAACATACTCTATCTTGCCGCATTACCATTCTCCTCAATACTATCAACCCATGTCCTCAACACGACCACCGCCTTGTGCATCTTACACCTCTCCTACATTTCAGCATTCTCATCCCTTCCCTCTTTCTACATTGCCACCAATTGTTCCTAAGGTGTCTGCGCCATAGCAACAACCCATGAATGCTACTTGTGCTACTGTTTCCAATAGCAGTGAGAGACCTCAGCAACATCGAAGACATCCCTTCTTTAGAAATGACCCTAAGAAGGGACAACACAATTCCAAGGCCACTACATTCTCCAACTTAGCACAAGCCCAACACTATGGTGCACCTTATCTTCATACCCAACGCCTCATGTCACTTCATTAGGGCCACCAACTAACACTCCAACAACCATATGGCCTAATGAACACAGTCATGGAAGGAAACATCCCAATCCTTGTATACCATCTAATGGTCCTAAATATCATAGTGGGTCAACTTGTTATTCAGGAACTACATCATATAAATTGCTCCACTATGCTTACTTTAATTAGGTGTGTGAAAGCTGATGGGGTAAGTATGACCAAGTTCCAATATTTCCAACATGCAAGGATTCTCATCTTTCATTTATTAATCCTTGCCATGATCAACCATTTAGTTATGGGGGATACCCCCCATTCTATCAACAAGTGGGATTAATAAATAATTTTTTTCATTTTCTTTAATTTTACAACTTTTTGTTTTCCAGTTTGTCATTTTTCAATTTTTTAATTTCTTGTTTTATCCTTTTTGTCTTTTTATCTTTTTGTCTTTTTATATTTTTATAAGTAATCTCATCTATGAATAAAACACTCACGTGGCTCATTGGTTGAGGTGTGTTCTATGTTATTGAGTCTTGAGCGATCAATTGTTTGGACAGTGTGCCCATTACACCCACTCATCCACTCTACAAATAAGAGGTTCTATTTGAGGGTACAATGATATTCTTGACATTCTTAAAACTTAAAATTAATTTTGTGTTCAATGTACCCAGAATGAAGAAGGATGGACCAAGAGGCAACGATTAGGGTGTGACATCAAGGGGACTTGCAAATTCTCTTTGGTGACATCTGTGGGAGTTATCATGCAGCATGGTTGTACTAAGATCCTTGTAGATCTAACGAAAAATTGGAGTAAGAGTAATCAAAAGGGCACTCAAAAATCCAATGTTGTTCTAGGGGGTCCCACTGAAAATACATGCACCCATGCCTGAAGGTTGGGGCCTTCTCTGGATTCAACAATTGAAAAAAAAAGAAAAAAAAGGAAAAGAAAAGAAGAAAACAAAGTGCCACAAAAAAAATCACTCCTCCCTTGAACAAAATGCCAAGTGATCGTACGCCTTGTTGTTTTTGTACTCTCATAGTTGCTCATGGATGAACCAATGCGGTGTCACTAATAAGAGGAATGGACTTGGTCCTGATCTTGGAACAACGGGTTAATGACACATTAATCATGCTTTACACATAGGAATCACTGTGCCCTGGGTCAGTTACCTCATGTCCCAATCTCTACAATCCCTACTATCCTTATGTCATCTCGTCGTTCATGTAATTTTAACTCATGCCTTATGTAGTGTAGAATTTTTACCTCCTTCCGGTGATATTTACATGTGTGTGTTTTGTGGAATTAGTGTGGATTATGTTTAACCCTTTGAGTGCCGACAGACACTTTTAAGTGTGGTTATGCAAGGGCATTAAAGGTTGGAACCTGCTTGGGGGAGGACCCACTTGCATAATTTTTGTAATTTTCACTCATGACCCACCTTGCACATGTCATTTATTACCCTCAGCATATTTCCAACAATTTTCTTTCCCTTATTACTATCCCTCTGAATAATAGCATTCCTATGTACCATCACATAGCCTTTTTCTTACCACCTGAGTTTTTATTGGTCAATCACACCATACCTAATTATTCATGTCTTCAACATGAATTAATTTACCCTAGCACCTTTTAACATGTCCGACATGTGCTTCATTCCCACTTTTAATTTTCAAAAACACCTTTCAAATTTGGTATTTTCTCCCTTAGCCTAAACATCGTTAGACCACGATATTGCATACGCGATATCGCATCCCTATCATCTATAAATAGCGAAGCCTCCCTTGCAACACTTAGCCTCATTTTCACACTTCACACAGGGGAGTTTTCAAATTTTTTTCTCTACGACTTAAGATTGTGTGACCCTTGCTTTCATATCCATATCTCACTCACTGGTACCCTGATTTTAATTCAATTTAGACCTACTTGAACCCAGAGTGTTTAGCTTAGTCATGGGGGAGGGACATACACTGAATAGAGCATAAATTTTTTGGAATTTTTCATCACCCAAAGGACATCATTAGGGGTAATTAATTATAATAATAAGAATAATTGTGCTGAAAATCATTTTATCCCTAGGTACAATGGGAAACAAAAATTGGGAAACCACTTAAGCAATAGGACTCAATATTACAATCATTCAGGAGACATCACACGAAGATAGAATAAAATTGAATTAGTTAAGGAAAGCAGTAAGGTATAACTTAACTTTGGAAATAACCTTACTAATGATTGGCCTTGTGTGATTGCAGATGGCCTTGAAACATGGACAACGGGAAGGTTCTGCTCATGGTGGAAGCAAATGACCTAGGAGAGGTGGAAGACAAGATCCTGCCAGAAAACATGCAGAACAGAAGGAATAATCATTTAGCATTCATTAAGAGGACCCTTCTACTATGTAGTCTATGTAGGCAGAAGGAGGAGCTACTGCAGTGCATGAACAGGGACAACATCTCACGTTGCCCCAAGATTGTGTTCAGGCTATCCACAAAAGGTCCACCCTCGCTACGATGATTGTGGAATTAAACTTTGAACCTTTTGTAGAGTTTGCTCTTGAGGCTATTAGGGATCACCTCAAAAGGTCTCTCTTATGGCCTACCCTCTCTGAAAGCGGTGCCTGGTACCTAGGGGAGACGTACCAATTCTAGCACAACAAAGAACAAGGCACCACTGTCAACATTTGTGGTGTGATAGTCTATTTCTCCGTGCAGGCCATTTCAGAAGTATTAAACCTTACAAATACAAGGCCCAGGGTTGCTCAGTTTTCTACCCATTCAGGCCCTGATGTGCAACAAGTTTGGTTGGAAAGGGCATATGGAAGGGAGGAGACATTTGGAGAGTTGACGACGGAAGAGAGGATTTACTTCAAGATTGGAACGTATCACCTCTTCCCCACAAAGGGCTTAAAAAGAATATCAATGTATGCAACAAGAGGATGTGTAGTGCTGATGGGAAAGGTTAATGCTAACCTACCTCATCTATACTTGATGGAGATCTTGAGGCGGTTTGAGGAACAAAAGATAGGGACAATGGCATTGCCTTTCCCTTGCCTTATCAGGAAGCTATGCCAACGTGTTGGGATCAGAGGATACACTAATGATGTCCTTTAAAAGGCCCAAAATTCTTCATATGCTAAATTGTTAAAGTCGCTAGCTGTAAGGAAAATCACTGGCGAGACGCTGGGACCAAAACAAGAAGAAGAACAAACGACTGAACCAACTACAAATCAACTTGTAGGACATAGCCAACAACAAGAAGCAGGGCCAAGCATGGACCAAGACCAACCACCACTACCACAAGACTACAGACCATCGATGAGCCATCTCAAGGCCATCATTGAGATGGTCAGTTGGGGAAGTCATGATGATGCAAATCTCTTTCGCATCATTGATGATGCTGTATGACCCATGATTTCTTTGGATCACATAAGGGGTGAAGTGTCCATCCACATAGGAGGAGGTGAAAGTACTTGGTCACAATAGATCTTGGGAAATGCTGCATCTTTCCAAGTGTAATTAGAAATTAGTGAAGGGGCCACAATGGTGGTCCTGCAACACCAAGATGCAGTGGGAGCTATAAAAGTGGTCGCAAACCACATCAAAGAATCATTCAATGTACCTGTTGTACCATCGACAAATCTCATAGGAGCACGCGATGCTCAAACTTTGGCCAAAACCTCAATGACTCCTACGGAACATGAGGATGTGCTTGATCGATTGCTACAAACAGGACAAGTAATGACATCCTTGTTTGACATCCCTCAAGATGTCACAACAATTGAATCAGACCTCATTTTCACTCAGGGAAGCTAGTCTTGACAAAGGTGAGGGCCAAGCATGCTGAAGTAGAAGTCAAAAAATTACAAGAAAACTTCATGGCCCTACAAGTAGCACAGCAGGACCCTTTGCAATTTGTTCCTACAGACCAGCTGGATAACTTTAAAACTAAGCAATTGACCAAGTTGCTAATGGAGAATAAAAAGGTGTTTGAAGAAAAGGAGAAGGCTGTTTGGGATGCCTCTATAGCATAGGTGCAAACTCATGCACATATCAAGGCACTCAAGGCTTTACAAGAAGAGAACAAGTAGCTTGTTGCAGACAACCTTTAGTTGACCATTGTGGAAAAGCAAAAGAATGTTCTCGAGGAACACTTCCATCAATTGTAAGAACAATTAATTTGAGTCAACCAAGATGTGAGCTGTTTAGCCAGAGAGAATTGAACCCTCTCAATGGAGGAGGTACGTGCCATTTGTCAAAAGTCAACTATTGAGATAAGGGCATGGAAAAATTAGGCCAAATGACATGAAAAGCTAAAGGAGCACTTTTGAGACTAGGTGGGGATGTACAAATAGATACTTGAGAAGGAGATCCATATGGCCAAGGTCCACATCAACGCTATCAGTGCCCAACACACTGACTGGCGGGCCATATTGGACATGTATGCCTTCGTCCACCTGGTGGAAGTTAAAAACCAGAACTTGCAGATCCAAGATCCTACAAGATACATGGAGTTGGAAAACCTGTGGTATGCAAACCTTTCCATGTTAATAGTAGGGCACCCAAGAATTGAGCTCAAGTAACAGGTAGCTACCACCTACATCAAATATGAAACAGAATGCAAGAAAGTATTGAAACAATTAGAGATTGCAAATTCTAAACTTGAGGTGGTGATGGCAAGCTACCAAGGCCAAAAAGTTGCACAATAGATTTGGCTTAATGGCTTGTAGATTTCCAAGAATATAGAGAGGAGGAAAGATGGGTATTTGTGGCATGGTATGTCAAGGACAATCAAATGTTTCTACAATTACCCTGCCCATGGGAAGTGCCAACTCCATAAAACATCAGAACATTAGCATGGATGGCACAAGACCCTCAGACTGAAGAGGAGAAGCTCCAGGCCATACTCCAATACCATCAAGTCTCAAAACATGGAGCACAAGACAAAGGGAAAGCACCAATGGAGGAGCCATTGCCACTAGAAACTACATGAGTTCCACAAATTTTGTAGTTGTAGCACATTCTTTGTGTTGTATGTCAATTTTGTTTTCATTCCACACTGTGGCATAAACCCATTTTCACCATCCAATAATCCCATACCTATCCACTATGTAATCACTGTAACTCGAGGATGAGTTTTTATTCAATTTTGGGGGTATGATGAGTTGCATTTTGGGCGACTACAATATCACGTACGTGATATCACAGCCTAGCCGCGATATCGCATACGTGATATCATAGCCTGTCTCCTCATCTATAAATAAGAGGTAGATAGATGAGTTATGGAGAGTTATTTAGTTCTTAGTTTAAGTGTTTTCATTTCTTTCTTTCAACCCTTTTCCTCCCAATGTATGCCCGCAGTGTGATGATTGTAATTGTACAACATCCTTATTCAAGTGTGATGTACTTGGACATGCACATGACCAGAAATAAAGATCAAGATTACTTCATCATTACAACATTCACTTAGTTTTATTAATTATTTATTTAATTGTTATTTACTACTTTCTTAGTTAATATCTCTCACCCTTAAACTCATGTTAAATGCAGAATGAGTATGACTTGATTACGAGCATTTAAGTGTGACTACTTGGTAACCCAGTAGCGTACCTAGGATCTGCTCTTGGTAATCCCAGTGGTAGTCATGCATGAAGTCCAAGATGTGTACGGATAATCAAGGAATGGATGCTCATCGCACTTAGGCTAGCTTAGATTCTCTCTCATCCTTTCTGTCTTAGCTTAGCAAATATTATTTTCCATTGCCTTCAGAAGTAGCATTAGATTAGAAACCACATCATACACCTTACTCTAGACTAAACCATACGTGACAAAGATAATACTAGTCCAAGTGGGAAGATAGCGAACTATGACCTAAGGCTAACTATCTAGATGCCACAACTAGTCCATCTACAGAGTTCGACCGGATCACGTGTGTAACGCTCATATTCGTATGGTTGAGTGTAGAGGTACCTTGCCACTCATTAGATGCATAGCTTAGTCTTAGCTCTTTCTTAATGGATTTTATTTTGAGTGAAGTACTTGACTAGACTAAAAAAAAATCTATTTTTGTAAAGTATAGTGCACAATGAAGAACTAGAAATGAGGATTTTTGTTATGATTTTTTTTCTAGATATTTATCAAAGAAGCTATTTTGATTGTTAAGCTTTTGAATTTCTAGTGAATGATGTTTACCCAAAACTTTTCAAATTTATCATGGGATTTTTACCTCTAAGAATGGATCAATAGTTCATTAAATAAATAAAAGATAAAATTAAATGAACTATATTCTTTTATACTAGATATACAATGATTTTGATAGTAGGTTTTAATGGCCAAGCTCGTAAACTTCCAAGAGTTGTAGTTCCAAATATGGTAACATTGGAGATAGGTAGATAAATGTGGAAAAGCTCTTTGAGATATGATTACAAGCATAAGAAATATTTCTAAATTAAGTATGATTTTTAAGAATTCAATAATGCAAAACATCTAAAGGATATGGCTAGAAAGTTTATGGAATAATATGATCTCCTCGTCTACCCAAAAAGAATCTATTCAACCATGAAAACTAGGAAAATCCATTAGCCTAATGAAATAGATAGTGCATATTAGAAAGCTTAGCTAGATAAGTAAATAAAAAGAAGGATGGAGCAAAATAAAAATTGAAAAAAATCTTATCAATGAAGCTTCCAACATCATTATGTGATAGGCCTACAATAGAATCATTTAGATGGCTTGAAAGTAGAGATCATCCATTAGCCCAAGATTTCTCTGAGGAGCATATAATGATTATGAAAGAGAATTACTTTTCATGGAAGCTAGAAAATCTAGAAGAATATTTTTCTAATGAGAGGTATCCATTAGATGGAGATAAATTCTCTAGATATATAGAAGACCATAATTGAAGCTATTAAGGCAAGAAGGAGCAATATCAAGAAGAACAACAACATAAGCTAGAATAAGAATAACAAAAGATTTTGGAGCTAGAACAACAACAAGGAGAGAGCTTAGCTTTTAAAGATTTATCTCTATATTTGACTACTTTGGATTTCCCTCCTATTTATCATATGAAAGAATTTGCAAGATCCTTTAAAATGCAAGGGAAGAAAGGAAGGATTATTTTGAGCCAAAAGCATCAAACTAAGCCTGAATCTAAAACTAGCATTATTCTTCCACATAAGAATGATGGTGAATTGATAGTAGGGAAAAAGCTCATCATGTCCCATTAGGACATGTCAAAAGCCATAGCTGTTTTTGTCAAAGACATGGAACAAATGGTAGATGTGTGAATTGCCAAGATTAAACATTTTTTGATATAGAACAAGCAAGAAATAGTAAAGTTGAAGAATGAACTCAAAAATTCTAAGTAGTTAAATAAGCAAATAAAAGCAACAATTATAGTAAAGGAATCTTTGTTAGAAAATAAGAAACAAGATTAGTAGCAATTAGAAGATTGGTTAGTTGTTGTGAGCTCAAAATTAAAAGAGACTAGAAAAAGTAAAGCTCCAAACCAATCATTGCTTCTACAACCACATTTTCAAGAGTTAATTGTTGAGCTCAAATTTTAGAAGTAATGAACCAAGGAATTTAGTGTAGAGATTGAAAAAATTGAGAAAAATAAGGTCTTCTATGAATGATTGATCAAAGAGCTTGGAGCTTGGTCACGACAACTACAAAATTAAAAGATAAACTATTACAGTTCAATTGGAGTAGGGTCATTCCATTTAGCTTTAACCCTTAAAAAATGCATTGAATCTAGAATATATGAAGACATTTCAATTTTTTAGAAAGTAATAGCTATCTTCAATTAATGCAAATAAGGTTACAGATATAGTAGTTCCACAACCTAAAAAAAACATCGTACTCCCTCACTTAATGTTATTACAAAGTATAAGGATCTACAACCACACAATGATTATCATCAATGTAAGATAGAACCAAATGAGATCTTGCCCACCAACATGGGACCAAGATTCATCATAACACACATAGAGAGAATTACAATGGTCAAACATGTAATTGACCATAGAGATGCACATACATTCATTTGATCTCTCATAATAAACTCTCATGTGCTTAACTCTCCATGACAAAAATATAAAAAAATACAACACTATTATTAAAATAAATGTAAGAACCCTAGGGAAAGCTTCTTCATGCTTAACTTGGAGATTTCTAGTAGTTTCTATCTTATTCTCATCTTTTTTTGACTATTTTCAAATTTGGAGCTACCAGCTTGGAACTTTCCCTCACCATATTGGATATCTATAGTCTTTGTAAGACATCTTTCTATAACATCCAAGACTTAAGAAAGAAACCTTTGGCTTGTGGAAGAAGTATCCTATTGGAGTGAGACATCTTCTCCTAGGATGAAATATCTCCTTAGAGACATCTCCTATGTGGGAGAAATGTCTTTGGTTGGAATGAGATGTCTTCCTCTTAAACAAGACATCTTCCAGCCACTTGAGATATCTCCTATGACAACTTAGCTCTCAACAAAGATGTCTCTTTAATCTCCAAGATGTCTTTCTAGCTTCATGAAACCTACAAATGATCACTTGTAGGGATGAAAATGGATCTTGAAAGAGGTATCCCTACACCAGCTCTCCCATCCTTTAGAAAGTATATACATGTGAATAAGGGAGTAGGGATAGAGGTGATTCCCCACTTAACAAGTTTAGTCTCATGAATCCATATAGCATTAGCTATAGTTGATCCTTCTAATGGATCAAGTAGTGATGCTTCTTTACTCCATGAGTGCTAGAAGCTTCTCTTCTCTTGAGTATGATTTCCTTCCTCTTCATTGAATGCTTTGACTTGTTAATAACCCCTTTAACTCATTAATGATGTTATATATAATTTCATCATCTACTAATCCATGGTAATGCACAAGATCTATAACATTAAATACAAAGTGCATACCCACATTATTTGGTAAGTTAATTTCAAAAGCATTATCATTACTTTCAGCCTTCATCTTGAAAGGACCCATCTTATTAGATTTCAACTTTGATAAGTTAACACCTATTAATATTTTTTTCTTTAAGTATATCCAATATAAATAACCAACATCAAATTTAGACTTCCTCTTGCCCTTATTCCTCTTAAGTACTCTCTCTTTAGCCTTCTTCTCAAGATTTTTCTTCACTTGAGCATGAAGATCTTTAATCTCTTACATAAAATCAACACTCAATTAAGCTTCTTCATTAAATATCATCACATTATCATCATCTTTAGATTAAAACCATAATTTACTATAAATGGGCTCTCATAATAGCAACATGAAAAAAATTATTGTAGGAAGATTCAACATGATACAACAAATTTTTCCATCTATTAGGCTATCCATCACATAAAAACCTTAAAATATGTAGCAAATATTTTTTTAACTACTTTCATTTGGACATTAGATTATGAATGATATGTAGTAGAAAAATGACTAATAAACTTAGAGTCTCTATCACTAATAATATTTAAAGGGATTCCATGTAATTTCATAACATGCTTGAAAAATAAATTGATCACATGAGATGCATTACTCACCTTTTTGCATAGAATGAAGTGTGTCATCTTGGAGAACCTGTCCACCATAACAAAGAAAGCATTGATCCCCCTTCTAGTATTTGAAATCCAACTCATAAAGTTCATTGACATGATTTTCCATGGACATTGGAAATTGGAAAAGGCATATAATGTCCATCTACTCCTTTACTTTCTTTTAATTCTTAACATGTCAAATACTCCTTAATAAATTTGGAAACCTTAAATGCTAGTCCAGACTAACTCTAATATCTTATCTCTACCCTTATAACCAAAATATCCTTTCCATTCTTTCAAAGCCTCTAAAGTTCACTGACATGCTTTTCAACCAAAATCTCCGTTCAAAAATCACAATTAGAAACATATACTTTTCCATTCTTAAATAACATTTCATCTTGAATATGATAGTCCCTCTATTGGTCTATCCTATTCAAAAATGATTCCTTGAGGCTTCTTTAAACCTACCCGATTACAATCATGTTCATTCAAATCAATAAAATCATTCATACCTTCTACATGAGGCATGATGAAATTCACTACATGCTAAAATAAAAGTGCTTTGTGGTCTATCATTAAGATGAACTCCTTGGATAATAAGTAATGCCTTCAATGCTTGATTTCTTGAAAAATAATGTACAAATCCTTCTTATTTATGCTATATTTCTACCTTGACTCATTCAACTTCTCTGAAAGGAAAGTAATAGGACTACCTTCTTTTGAAAGCATTCCTCCAATGGCAAGTCCACTCACATCTACCTCCACCTAAAAAAGCTTCTAGAAATGTAGTATTGCAATCATCAGTTCATTGGTAATTTTTTCTTTCATCAAGTCTAAGATCCTTTGGGTCTTATCACCCCACATAAAATATTTATTCTTCTTTAACAAAGCAAACATAAACCAAGAAATAATATTCAAATTTTTTATACACCTTCCATAAAAAATGCTAAACCAAGAAATGATCTTATTTTTCCAACATTTTTAGGAGTTGACCAATTTCTAATCATCATTATTCCTTGGAAGCTTTCATCCAAATTTAATGTTTAGAAATCATATGCCCTAAATATGTGATCTCTCTCTTGAATAAATGACTTTTCTTCACATTGATTACCAAATCTACCTCATTCAATTTAAGATATCCTCTCAAGTAATCCAAGTGCTCCTCCTCATTAGAGGTGTATATCAAAATATCATCAAAGAAGATAATGCAACACTTACATATCAATTCTTTAAATACATCATGCATCAATTTCATAAGTGTAGTAGGTGCATTTGTAAGCCTAAATGGCATCATTAATGACTTAAACAATCCATCTAATGTCTTGAAAGTTATCTTTTATTCATCATCATGCCTAATTTGATTTTAATGATATCCACTCTTCAAATCAATCTTGCTAAAAGATTTTGCATTATTAAGGACATTAAGAATATCATCCATCTTTGGAATAGTAAAGCCATACCTCACTTTTATCCTATTCACTGCCCTCAAATCATTTTATATCCTTCATTTATCATTATCCTTCTTTGGTACAAGCACTATTGGAACTACACTTGGTTAAATGGATTCCCTCATGAAGCCATTTACAAGTAACTATTCTGCTTACATTTGGAATTCAACTTGTTGATTTGGTGCCATCCAATATGCTCTTTCATTTGGAATGGTAGCATTAGGAATAAATTTAATTTGGTTTTGTACATTTGTCATTGGTAGCAATTCCTCTAATTAACCTTTGAACACCTTGGGAAATTACTCCTTCAAGCCTAGCACACATGTTGAAATTTTTACCTACACTCCATCATGATTATGAGTAATAATTGATATAATAACAAAACAAAAACTAGCTTCATCATGTTTCTTAATGCATTCCCTCTATCCAAAAAGAATTAATGAAACATTAAGTAAGATTTGCTACCTCACTTGTTTAGGTATCATAGGAATAAACTCATGGATTCCATTAGATCTAGCCACACTCCACACATTTCTTGCTTCATCCAATTAAGCACCATTGTTAAAATTTCAAGGCCTTTTAAGAATTACATCAACATAATCAATGGGTAGTGAATCATATTTCACAACATCATGATAATTCTGAATTTTAAATTTCAAAATACATTGATCTCTTACTTGAGAGAAGTATCTTAACATCCAATGTACCTTGTAGGGTCTAAGATGAGGATTTATCACTAAACCTAATCTAGTAATTATCGTAGAGAAAATGACATTTTCTTGGGCTCCCCCATTAATCAGAATATAAATCCATTCCCTACTAAGCAAACATCTAGCCCAAATCTGAAATAAAAATTTTCCTATAGGATGGCATCATGTATTCACATTTTCCATAAATGCACATGAATTTAATTTAGAAACTTTCTTAATCTTAGGAGCATTAAGATTACCTCTCTAAAGAGCTTGGTTTGATGTCTGTTCATCTTCCATGGTTTGCACATCCTTGCCCTTGGCTGCCTTATGAAGTGAACATTCCAATTACTTGTGTCTTCATTCTCTACATTTAAAGAACTAAATATTAGATGAGTTGCTATCTTGATCCTTGTCTCCCTTACCTTGGTCCTTCTTGGCTTTGCTCTTTTCATTACTTTTCTCCATTTTATTGTCATGATAGCCATCTTTATCTTTAGATTTGAACTTGGATTCCTTCTCTAATTTGATCCCTTATTCTTTTCTTTTGAAGCTTATTTACTCTTGTTCCCAAATCTACTAATCTTCTTTTTTGCGTTGAGTGTCAAACCATAAGCCGCATCACAATTTTGTGGCTTATAGAATGACAACTCTTGTTGATACATAATTTTGAGACCTCTGAGAAATGTTAAAGCCTATTCATACTCTTGATTTATCTTAGCTATATGGAATAGTTCACAAAGTTAAATGTAAAATTTCTTGATACTTGTATCATCCTACCTTAGGAATTTCAACTTCATGATTATCTCTTACCTTTGCTAAGACTATTTAGATTTTCTTCTTAAACTATATTATATCAAATTCCAATCTCTGGTAGGTTGTCCATTTTGCCTCTCATAGCTTTAAGATTCTTTCTTCCACAAAGTAGAAGTAATACCTTCTAATTTTGATTCAGCAATTAGTACCCTCAATTGATTTGGTATCTTTTCCAACTCAAAATATTTTTCAAGTATCTTCAGTTGACTTGAAAAGGCATTAGTATCATCTACATCATTGAAAGACATTAGTTCCACATATGGAGATCTATCAACATTTTTAAACACTCTAGCAAGCCTTGCTTCATCATTATCATCAAGATTGACATGAGTAGAAATAGATGCTAGTGATGAAATTCTAACATAAGGAGTTGGAGTTTCTTCTACTAGAATCATAGGTTGATGGGTTTCCACACTTCCATAGCTAGAATGTTCTTTCTTCTCATATTCTCTTCCTCTATTAGGTTGAGAAATTTCTTCATCATCATTTAAACATGAATGCTCATCAACTCTACAAGTTTGAATATGATTAGGACCTGCATTTCTATTTATCTTGACACAGATCTCATCCAATAATACAACCATCAGTTGAAAGAAATATTTCATGCTCTTAATGTCTCTATTTAGGGCTTGAACCTATTTCTTCTTAGATACCATCTAGAATTAACACAAAAATTTGCAAACAAATTCCAAACAAAAATCAACCTAATCCTCTAATACTAATAATGTTAAAGTAGGGTTACTCTATTTAGCTTTGATCCTTCAAAAAAACATTGGCTCCAAAATATATGAAGATAATTCAGTTTTCTAGAAAATAATAAAAACTAGCTATCTTCAATTAATGCAAAGAAGGTTGAAAATACAACAGTTCCATAATCCAAAAAAATAGTACACTTAGTTAATGATATTATAGATCATGAGGATCTAAAACCACAAAATAATTATCCTTAATGAAAGAAAAAACCAAATGAGATCTCTCCCATGAACATAAGATCAAGATCCAATACAACACATACACAGAGAACTACAATGATGAAACATACAATTGATCATAGAGATGCTAATACACTGATGCAATCTATCATAATAAACTCTCATGTGCTCATCTCTCCATGATAAAAACATAAAAATACATAATAACATTTATTAAAATTAGGAAAAAAACCCTAGATAAACCTTCCTCATGATTAATTTAGAGATTCCTGGCTACTTTCATCTTTTTCTACCATTTCTAATCTTGGAGCTACCAACTTGGAACTTTTCTTGGTTGTATGGGGCATCTACAAGCTTTGCAAAACCTCTTTTTGCAAGATCCAAGACTTAGAAAGAATGTATTTAATATATGGAAGATGTCTCTTGTTGGAATGAGACATCTCTTCATAGGGTGAAACATCTTCCCAAAGATGTCTCTTGTTTGGGAGAGATGTCTCCCCAAAAACATCTTTGGCTAGAATGAGATGTCTTCCTTATAAATAAGATGTCTTGTAGCCACTTAAGATGTCTCTTATGACATCTTAGCTCTCAACAAAGATGGCTCCTTAACCTCCAAGACATCTCTCCAACTTTATGAAACTTGTAATTAACTGCCTATAGGGATGGAAATGGGGCTTGGAAGAAGTATCCCTTCACCATTAACCAAAAGAAAATTGAACCAAAAGAAAATTGAATTTGAGAAAGCTTTGGCAAGAGGTATAGTAAAAGAATTAACCAATTCATTATTTGAGTTAGGAGCTAATGAATCAAATGTTGAGTAAATTATTCAAAAGCTAGACCAATTAGAACTTGACAAGCTAAATAAAGTAGTTAAGGTTATTTATAGGTATGGCAAAATATCTTGGCAATTGCTAATTGAAGGACAACAAATTCAGAGAATAAAGATGGCTTTTAAGACTTTCCAACAACTGTTAAATATTTTATCCTTCTATGAAGAGATTTTCAAATTAATTAAGCCATAACTTAAATTCATTATTGTAACTAATGTAACCACGCAAGATAATCTATAAAGCTTAATGTGAATTATAACTTAAAGAGGAGCACATTTTGGGGAGACAAAAGAAGCTTATATGAGATAATTTTATTATAATAACATCTTAAGTAGGGTTTGCTTTTCTTTTTAGCTTATCATTTAATTTTTTTACTTCTTTTAATAGCTTTTCAATTGTTTGTTTAGATTTACACATTGTTATATTTCAGTAAATAATAGTTTTAAAATGAGCTACTTTTTTTGTTTATGAAGGTTTAGCTTATTTTTATTATGCTTTTTGAATAAGATAACTTATTTAAGTATTAATTTTGAATAGGCATACTATAAAATTGCTGGCACATTTGGCCATTCCATGGAATAGTTGAAATATTTTATTCAAAATTGGAGGAATCTATGGTTGTAAATTTACAAGTAAATTATAGCTTTAGTGTTGAGGGTTGATGGGTGTTTTTAGAAGATTGATTCATTGGTAAAGAATTTGATGTTGAAGCCTCCTGAGTACAAGATGAAAGTGCCAAATTATTCCTTTATTAAAGATCAAAGGATGGTACTATAGCAAGGAAGGAAGTATGTTATTTACGTGGAAGGCACTAAGTTGCAGATCTCGGTTGTTAAACTCGGTCGTATCCTTACAATAACATTTGAAACTCCTTGCAAATCAGAAATTAAACAAAAATCAGCAACGCCTCGATTGTTTTGAAAGATTATGTAGCAATCAGTGAAGGGAAAGGAAGACCGCGGTGTTCCTGGGAAATACACAGCCACCGCAAGGTCACGGCCAAGCCAACAAACACCACCACAGCCGTTACTCTAAACCGCCACCATTGACGTTGCTTGAAATGCTGATTTAGAACAAGCACAAAAAGTTGGAGGCGATCCCAAGGTGCACCGAAACCCTACACAAACTGTCGCGCGACATTCATCCTGGCGCAGACAGACATCTTTGCCGTAAATGCAGGGATATTATTTGTGAAAAAAAATCAAAACCCTCATCTACAAAATACACAGAGAAAGGAGTCATGCCTTGTTGAAACCCCAATTTTGATGTTAAGTTTTGCAAGCTATAGTGGTTTCTATTGTGCGGGCTACAACGGCTCAGAAGGTTCCTGCAGTTTCACCAGACACAGATCCACAATACATTAGCCCTTGGTCCTACAATCAATGGCAATGGCGGTGAAGATTCAGAAAAAATTTAACAAACGTAAGAAGCCCTAAGCCAATTTGGGGGAAAAATGAAAATCTCTGGCAACCGAAACCCTCTATTTAAAACAGTATGTTCAGCACATCGTTCTTCAAGAAAAACCCTTCTCCTTCAGCAATTGAACATCACACCATGCGACAATGGAGCTAGATGCAGTTGCAGAACCTTCTCCTGCGGTGGCAGTTGGTTACGATTTTGCAGGGCCCTATTGTGCGGTGGTAGTTCAAACATATAGTTTTGGTTGATACAGCACTTTGGATCTTGGGTAGAACATGTGTCAGTTCTTACAGGTTTTGTGCAGAGAAAGGAGAAAATGAACGAGCTGATTATGCCTGCTGTTTTGGAACTGTTGCCAATTATCCACGCGATTTACCAGGGAAGACAAAGAAGAATTATTTTAACCCATTCATTAACTTTGCCACTTTCACCAAGATATATGTAAAATTATTTCATTACTACCACTCGTATATAACTTTACAAAAGCATCGGGTGA
>MNCI01016660.1:869200-884893 GCA_015680685.1 Gnetum montanum | reverse complement strand
CATAAATTTCTCCTAATTCTATGTATAACTTCCTAACTCCCTAACTACATAACTTCCTCCTAACTTATTGGGCAAGTAATCTTCTAATTGGTTAGCGAAGTTACTTGGGAGAGAAGTTAGGTGAGATATTTTTGAATATGTAACTTCCCTACCTACCTTTGAACCCTATAAAAAGGCTTTAGGGGTCAAGGAGGAAAGAGGGGAGAAAAATTGGAATCTCAATTTGAATCTCAATTTTTTTTTGGAAGAAGAGGAGGACTTTTGGGAGGTCTCATACATCACACTTTTTGAGAAGATATTGGGATCACACTTGGGCTCTCACTTGGAGACACACTTGGGGTCTTGAGAAGAGCTTTGTAAAGAAGAAATTGTGAACGATTGCTTGTAAGATGGCTTGCTAGAGTAAATATTTTAGCCTCTTTGTCATGGTCCTGTGAGTTATGTATTTTATTTTTTGTTTTGTTTAAATTGTTTAGCTAGTGGTTTAGATAGTATCATCCTTGGCAAGTAATTTTGAGATTTTTAGATTGCTCTTACTGTTCTTGTTGCTTGATAGAAATTTCTATTAAAATTTTGCCATAGAAGCGCTTGTGTTTAAAAGCCTTAAGAGTATTTTAGAAGTAAATTTTGTTATTGTGCAATGTATAGGAACTGCTATTGGGATTGTTGTAAGAGGGCCTCTGTTTGTAGTCACGCCGTTGAACAATTCAGTAGTTAAGAGGGTTCAGAAAATATTTGGTATTTTGATGGGACCAAAATAGCTTCTTTTTATCTTTAAAGTGAATTTCCGTGGTATTTCAATCAGAAATTGTCAAGTCTTTTTAATGTTCTGTTTGAATGCAATCATTGACATCTATTATCTAGTCAAAATGGAGTCTCGTACGTAGTAGTTTACGCAGCAATTTTTGGTAGCATAGTAGGATTGTCTTGAAGAAATTGCTTGTTTGAGCCTTGGAAGTTTGAACAATTCGTAGATATTGAATTTGGGATATATTTATTGCGAAGTGTTTACTTGTGTCATTTTACCTTGTTGAAATATTTGAGGTCCACACAAATCTGCTTTCTTTTCTTTTCTGTCTATTTCCATCGAATCTTGTTCTATTTCTAGTTTTCTTGTGGAACTATCTCTTTCTCTGGGAAAAATTAGGAGTAGATTGCGGAGTTGTGCTCAAATGTTTTTGCAAAATTTTATTTGTTACAAGTAGGTATTATAAGGACCACGTAGACTAGGCAGTTGAACAAAATAGGAAATTTTCAACAACTCACAGTACTTTTCAAAGTTGGCTGAATCTCTTTAATGTAAGTCATTTGTAGTTTACACACAACGCAATTGTTACATTTCTCACAACCGCACGCGGCAACAGCACACACACATACTCACATTAACTACTGATTTTATTTGGAGGTATCTGGGCCTTGGTGTTGCTAGAGACTAGCAGACACCTAAATCCTGTTCGAAGACACTCGTTGGCAGTCACGTCCCAAACGGTCGCCAATAGTTTTTTTGGCGCTAGAAGGAGGGCAGAAAATATAGCCTCTAGGTTGATAAGCCTTATAACTTTAGCACATCAACCATTATTTGTTACTATAAAGGCTTAAGAAATTGGATACTATTTTCAGTTCATGACCAAGAAGATTGATAGTTTGGAAAATTTAAGAGTTTCAAAAGATATTCTAGATTCTAAGACTGATTCTTCATCAGAAGAAGAAGAAAAGAAAGTTTTTGAATTAAGAACAAGTAGTGGAGTGAAAACTAGAAGATCAAGAATATCACCCATTTCTGGTTTATCAATTTGTAAGAGAAGATCTAGAAAGTCTAAGAGTTCAACAGTACAAAGGAATAAGATGGCGAATCCTTGGCAAGGAGTTACAACATTAGGATTTCAAAATTACAATGATATTCCTAAGTTAGTTTACAAATATTTTCTTGAGCCTTTTATTCTTGGAAAAGCTTATTTAGCTGAAGAATATATTCACATGTTTGAGTTAGCGTTAGCTCATGCAAATATTCAACATCAAGATCAAGCTTGTAGGTAAAGGATATGGCCCAGATTTGGTATTCGAACTTACCAAGCAATAGTATTACAAGTTGGGATGACATGAAGAATCTTTTCTTGGCCCAGTTTGGTAATCAATTAGATCAACAATAACTATATTGTGGGCTAATACAAGCTAAGCAAGGGGTTAAAGAGTCAATTAGAGATTTTAATATCAAGTTTCAACGAATTTGTGGACTCTTTCAAAGGCAATATAAGCCACCAGAAGAAATGCTTAAAGAGACTTACCTTAAGGCTGTCAACCCCAACATTTCAATTTGGTTAAGGAGAACTCCAAAATTAACTACACTAAACGACTACTTCAGTGAAGCTATACAGTTAGAAAAATAGTTGAACTTGAATCTGAAGAAAATATCATAATTCAAAAAAGAGAAGAAAGAGTTATGATTCCTATGCAAGATATAGCTCAATTTAAAGCTTTACTAGGTCCATCTCATGTTAAGATAGAGCCAGAACATGAAAGAGTAGGATCTGAAAAAGGGAAATTACTGAGAGATATGTCTAAAAAAATAGTGAAGCTTGAAAAAGCATTGGCAAGAATTAATATCAAGGAAGAAAGGAAAAATAGAAAGCATAAACATCAAGACACTAAGTTAGTAGAAGATGAGGATGAAAGTGATCTTATTATGTCCAACTTTCTTGATATTGAATCTGATAATGAGTTATCTAGTGTTCACTATGCAAGTAAATCTTCTAGCAATGGATCTAGTGATACTTCTTCTCTATCAAGTTCTGAAGAAGATATGTCTTCAGATGAAGAATGTAATAACAATGAGGAAAATGGATATAGTCTTCGATCTAAGGAAAGACTAACTACTTCTAGACCCCCAAATGTTATTACTGATCCATCTACTAAGAGAAAAGCTTTTGAGCCAAGTAGAAAGGATAAGAATAAAGGTAAAGACAATCAAGTGGAGCAAAGCACTCCAAATCAGTCTTTTAATAAATGGATAAAGAGATCAAGCTTCATTGGTGATGGAGAATATGATTTGATAGAAGACCTTAAACATGTCAAGGCCAATATTAGCCTCTATCAGTTGCTTCAAATAGGAGATCAGCAAAGAAAGGCTTTAGAATTCATTAAAGGTAAAAGGAGAGCTAGAGAATCAGAGTTAAGTTATGTGTCTAGTAATGATGAGAAATTAAAGACTTCATATGATAAGGAAGCTCCTCCTTTCCTTTTGACAATGAAATTAAAGGATAAATTCTTACACAATTGTTTGGTTGATTCTGGAGCTACGTCTACTATAATGCCATTGTCTATATGTAAGAAACTTGGTTTGATTCCTGAAAAATCAAATAGAAAGATTGTTCAAGTGGATAAAAGTAGAGTGAAGATTGTGGGTCAATTACCAAGTGTTCTATTGGAAATTGCTTCTGAACCTCGCATCAGAAGTAGAGTAACTATTCAAGTGGCAGATATACCAGATTCACATAGTCTCTTATTGAGTAGAAGTTGGAGTAAGAATTTCTCAGGTTACATATCAACAGATTATTCTCACATGTGGTTACCTTGGAAAGGAGAACCAAATCAAATCTACATCTATAGCGAACCTTTGATGATAGATAATATTACTTCAAACGGAAGAAGTAAAATGGCTGAAAAAGGAGGTGTTGAAAACAAAATTTGTACACTCCAAGAAAATTATAGTTATGAAAAAGAACAGTCAAAGCAAGAGGATAAATGGGAGTTATACTTTGATGGTTCATGTAATTCAAAAGGTGCAGGAGTTGGAATAGTTATATTCAAGAATGATTCACCCAAAATTCTTAAAGTAATTCATCTATCTTTTCCTTGTACTAATAACAAGGCTGAGTATAAAGCTTTATGTATTGGTATGAAAATAGCTCTAGAAAAAAAGATCAAAGAAATCACTATAAAAGGAGACTCAAGATTAGTCTGTGAACAAGTAAAAGGTAACTATGTCATAAAGAGCTCATTCTTAAGACCTCATAAGAAACTTGCTTGTAAGATGTTAGATCAATTTCAACATTGCCAAATAGAGCATATAAACAGAACAGAGAATCTTATAGTAGACGATTTGGCAAAGGTAGCTTCAACATTGGATATGCAATTATTAGAAAGTTACAAAGATGTCATGATTGAAGAAGAACATCAATCATCAGTACCCGATATTATAAGACATTTACAAGTATTTGAAGATAATGATCAAGTACTAAGATTTATGAAAAATAAACAAGAATTCGAGGGTCAAGTGATACCTGAAACGTCATCAAATTCCAAAGCTAATTTCATCCAAAAAAGTATGATTGATTTGGAACATGATTTCAAGAAAAATTTACTTACTAGAAAGGATATACAAAACCCAGATAATCAAGCTTTTGAGGTAGTGAATTTTGGATTATACAGGATGCCAAAGATATTAAATGTTACAAAGGAAAGAGATTCGAGTTTCAAGCAAGACTTGTTATCATGTCTAAGAGATAATTTGGACAATTTCGCTTGGTCTTATGAAGATCTTAAAGCTTTTAGATAAGATATGATGATACATAAGATTCCTTTAACAGAAGGTTGTAAAACAGTCAAGAAAAAACAAAGGAAGTTTAATCCATCGTTTGAACCAGCTATGAAAGCCGAAATCAAGAAGTTGTTACAAGCACGAATCATATATCCAGTACGATATTCGACATGGCTTGCTAACCTTGTTCCAGTGAGAAAGAAAAATGGTGATATAAGAGTTTATGTAGACTTTAGAAATCTAAATGATGCTTCAAAAAAGGATAAGTATCCACTTCCAAGAATTGATGAGATGTTGATTAAAGTCTCAGGTTGTCAAGCATATTCTTTCTTAGATGGTTTCTCAGGTTATAATCAAATCGTCATAGATAAGAATGATAGATACAAAACATCATTTATCATCAAATGGAAAAATTTTGCTTACGAAAGAATGCCATTTGGATTATCAAATGCTGGAGCTACTTTTCAAAGAGTAATGGATTTAGCATTCAAGGATTTATTAGGCAAGTTCGTGGTGGTTTATTTGAATGATATTACAATATTTTCAAAGAAAAAAGAAGATCATATTAATCATCTTCAGCAAGTTTTCGACAAATGTCGTGAGTTTGGTATTTCATTAAATCCTAAGAAGTGTATATTCAAGGTTAAATCTAGAAGTTTATTAGGCCATGTGATATGTCAAGAAGGAATTGCCATAGACAAATCTCGAATTCAAGCAGTCCAGAATATTGAGCATTCCACAAGTAAGAAATCTCTTAGATCTTTCTTTGGGAAGATAAACTTTGTAAAAAAGTTCATCCCCGGATTTACTGAAATTACCAAACCTTTGATGCATATTCTAAAAAAGAATGTTCAAGTAGAGAAAACACTAGAATCAGAAAGAGCTTTATCAAAATCAAAAAGACTATACAAGAGGCTCCATATTTGGTAAAGCCTAGACTTAAAGAAGATTTTTGGTTATACTCATTTGCTTCAAATGATTCTATCGCTGCTGTTCTAACACAAAAAGATAATGAAGGTCAAGATGACCCAATTGGATTTTTTGGGTATCAGTTGAAAGGTTCAGAGTTAAATTATTCAGACTTAGAGAAACAAGCTTTCGTAGTCATCAAGGCACTTTAGCATTTTAAATATTATTTGGAAAGTTCATTAGTTCACATTATGCTAATTGAACCCGCAGTCAAGTGATTCCTATCCCAAAATGAAATTGGATTGAAAAGAGGAAAATGGCTTATTAAGTTGCAAAGTTTCAGATTTTCATTGGAAATATGCAAGACAATTAAGGGAATGGGACTAGCCAAGTTAATGACTAAAGAAAATGAAGTGTGTACACTTGACACCCATGAACAGAATTGGTATGATGAAATCCTCCAATTTCTTAAGACAAGGAAAATCTCAAATAATTTAACTGCAAGTCAAAAGAGAGCTTTCTTCAAAAGAGCACAAAGATTTGTTGTTAAAGATGGTATATTATATCGAAAGGATTTTCGAGGAGTTTTATTAGAATGTGTTCATAATGATCAAATTAGTTTCATCTTGGAACAATTTCATGATCATTTGAATCTATTTTATGAATCCCCTAAATCAACTATGCAACATATACTTCGATATGGATATTACTGGCCTTCCATGTATTAAGACATTAGTTCAAAGATTCAAAAATGCTATAAATGTCAAATTCATGGGCCCAAGATTAAAAGGGCTAGAGCCCCTTTAAAGCCAGTAGATGTAGATAGACCGTTTTAACAATGGGGTTTGGATTTTATTGGTACAATTACTCCTTCAAGAGTTGGACACAAGTTTATTCTTACAGCTACTGATTATTTTACTAAATGGTCTAAAGCAAAGGCTCTAAGAGGAAGTTCAGCATCAGATGTGATTAAGTTCCTAGAAGACTACATTCTAAGTAGATTTGGTCTACTTGAAGTGTTAGTATCAGACAATGGACCCACCTTCAAATCTAAAGAGTTTATCCGATGGGCATCTGCAAAATCCATTTTCTTATTTTCCTCATCAAATTATTATCCTCAAGGAAATGGACTAGCAGAATCCACAAATAAAAAACTTATCACTTATATCAAGAAATCAATGGATGGGAATCCAAGAAATTGGATCGATTATCTACAATCCGCATTATGGTCAGATAGAATCAGATTCAAGAAAGCTATTGGGACATCACCATATAACTTAGTCTATGGTTTGCCAGCAAGAATTACAAACAAGATTATAAGCTCAGCTTCTGAATTTGTACAAAGATATAGTGAAAGGACTGATAAAGATAGAAGTTTCATGACTTTGCTTATTAAAAGAGAAGCTGAAGTAGATAAAGCAAGGGATAATTTGTTACAGAATACCTCTCAAGTTAAAAGATGGTTTGATAAAAAGGCTTTGAAAAGAACTTTCAAGATAGGAGACCTTTTCCTATTATGGAATATGAAGAAATTAAATAAGTTTACACCGACATGGAGTGGTCCCTTTCAGATCACAAAGCAAATGTTAGAGGATACTTACAAATTATCAACCTTGGATGGCATGGAATTGCAATTTCCATATAATGTTTTGCATATAAAACATTATTTGAGAAAATTGCATATAACTTGAAGATGTCATTGCACAAAAATAATATATGTGTATAGTATCATGTAAATATTACTGAGATTATAGTGTCCATTATTATATTTAATTATGCTTTATTTATATTTGAAACATTATCTTTCCTTCAAATGGGGCAAGTGGAAGCCTACAAATAAAACAAGTGGAATTCTACAAGTTTGACAAGTGGGGAAGGTGACTCATCCACCACTTAGTGAGGATTGTGACAAATGGTTTGAATGCCTAAAAAGAAGGGAGCTTGGTTGAAGACACTTGGATGGAAGTCAAAATTCTTAGCACCTATAAAAGGAGGGTTAGATTGCTTAAGATTTCATCATCTTTCAATTCAAGTTTGGTAGTGAAGGTTAAGGAGAGCTAATGGAGTTTGAGAAAGCAATGAAAAAGCCTTTTATTCCGTATGTGATGGGATGTTGCCCTGAGCATGTATTGAAGGCTTATCTAAAGGCTAGATCTTGTGGAGCTCCAAAAGAGTGTCCTTTTATGGCTTGGTTATCTGATGAATTTTCTTTTCTTACTAGAGGTTTGGATATAGAGTCCAATGTTTGGGGGCGATATCAAGATTGTTCCAAAGAAGAAGAAAAAGGAGAAGAGCCACCAAACTATGAAGAGTCATCATGGGGATGGTGAGAAGCTTTTGTCTCCCGAGAGGAAAATGAAGGACTTAATGGAGAAGAACAAAAGAGCTCATCCGAAAAGGAAAAGGAGAAAAGTGCCAAGGAGAAAGCTCCAGTATATCAAGGTGAGAGCTCCACCAAGCTAGAGAGCAACAGGACCGCCTTTATCATTTCAGAGATTTCCTATGAAACAGTTAGAGAGATGAGGATCCCCACTAGGGTAACCCTCTCAATTCAGTTTCCAGCCCAAGAATAGTCCATGAAGGACTTGATAATGTACAATTTGTTATATATAGTTTGATTTTCTCCTAGGAATGAGGTTTTTGTCCCATCTGACCTTATGTTAAATGGGAATTTTCCTCAAAAAAGATTTCTTCTTGAATGTAAAAATTCAATGAAAATTTCAGGATGTTTTAGTTTTGAAGTAGAATTGCACAAGTTTCTTTAAGATTTTAAGGGGGCAGAAATGTTGGCACATTTGGCCATTCCATGGAATAGTTGAAATATTTTATTCAAAATTGGAGGAATCTATAGTTGTAAATTTACAAGTAAATTATAGCTTTAGTGTTGAGGGTTGATGGGTGTTTTTAGAAGATTGATTCACTGGTAAAGAATTTGATGTTGAAGCCTCTTGAGTACAAGATGAAAGTGCCAGTTTATTCCTTTATTAAAAATCAGAGGATGGTACTATAGCAAGGAAGGAAGTATCTTATTTACGTGGAAGGCACTAAGTTGCAGATCTCGGTTGTTAAACTCGGTCGTATCCTTACAATAACATTTGAAACTCCTTGCAAATCAGAAATTAAACAAAAATCAGCAACGCCTCGATTGTTTTGAAAGATTATGTAGCAATCAGTGAAGGGAAAGGAAGACCGTGGTGTTCCTGGGAAATACACAACCACTGCAAGGTCATGGACAAGCCAACAAACACCGCCACAGCCGTTGCTCTACACCGCCACCATTGACGTTGATTGAAATGTTGATTTAGAACAAGCGCAAAAAGTTGGAGGTGATCCCAAGGTGCACCAAAACCCTACACAAACCGCCGCGTGACATTCATCCTAGCGCAGACAGACATCTTTGCCGTAAACGCAGGGATATTATTTGTGAAAAAAAATCAAAACCCTCATCTATGAAATACACAGAGAAAGGAGTCACGCCTTGTTGAAACCCCGATTTTGATGTTAAGTTTTGCAGGCCGTAGTGGTTTCTATTGTGCGGGCTGCAACGGCTCAGAAGGTTCCTGCGGTTTCGCTGGACGCAGATCCACAATACATTAGCCCCTGGTCCTACAATCAATGGCAATGGCGGTGACGATTCAAAAAAAATATAACAAACGCAGGAAGCCCTAAGCCAATTTGGGGGCAAAAAGAAAATCTCTGGCAACCGAAACCCTCTGTTTAAAATAGTATGTTTAGAACATCGTTCTTCAAGAAAAATCCTTCTCCTTCAGCAATTGAACATCACACCACGTGACAATGGAGCCAGATGCAGTTGCAGAACCTTCTCCCGCGGTGGCAGTTGGTTACGATTTTGCAGGGCCTTATTGTGCGGTGGTAGTTCAAACATACGGTTTTGGTTGATATAGCACTTTGGATCTTGGGTAGAACATGTGTCAGTTCTTACAAGTTTTGTGCAGAGAAAGGAGAAAACGAACCAGCCGATTATGCCTACTGTTTTGGAACTGTTGCCGATTATCCACGCGATTTACCAGGGAAGACAAAGAAGAATTATTTTAACCCATTCATTAACTCTGCCACTTTCACCAAGATATATGTAAAATTATTTCATTACTACCACTCGTATATAACTTTACAAAAGCATCGGGTGACTAAAATATCTTACAAATTAATCTACATATATACATATATATAGATATAACAACCATTAATAAAGTACATATAGTGTGAAGCCCTGTTTTAGAAAACTTGCCTTTAATTATCCCAAGTCATAAAATATTATTTTAAAACATTATTATATATAAGTTACCCATAAAAATATTTGCAATATTGATGTTAAAATATTTAAAATATTTATTAATATCACATTACATTTAATATAAATATTAATGTTAGCATAAATTTCTCCTAATTCTATGTATAACTTCCTAACTCCCTAACTACATAACTTCCTCCTAACTTGTTGGGAAAGTAATCTTCTAATTGGTTAGCCAAGTTACTTGGGAGAGAAGTTAGGTGAGATATTTTTGAATATGTAACTTGCCTACCTACCTTTGAACCCTATAAAAAGGCTTTAGGGGTCAAGGAGGAAAGAGGGGGGAAAAATTGGAATCTCAATTTGAATCTCAATTCTTTTTTGAAGAAGAGGAGGACTTTTGGGAGGTCTCACACATCACACTTTTGAGAAGATATTGGGATCACACTTGGGCTCTCACTTGGAGACACACTTGGGGTCTTGAGAAGAGCTTTGTAAAGAAGAAATTGTGAACGATTGCTTGTAAGATGGCTTGCTAGAGTAAAGATTTCAGCCTCTTTGTCATGGTCCTGTGAGTTATGTATTTTATTTTTTATTTTGTTTAAATTGTTTAGCTAGTGGTTTAGATAGTATCATCCTTGGCAAGTAATTTTGAGATTTTTAGATTGCTCTTATTGTTCTTGTTGCTTGATAGAAATTTCTATTAAAATTTTGCCATAGAAGCGCTTGTGTTTAAAAGCCTTAAGAGCATTTTAGAAGTAAATTTTCTTATTGTGCAACGTGTGGGAACTGCTATTGGGATTGTTGTAAGAGAGCCTCTGTTTGTAGTCACGCCGTTGAACAATTCAGTAGTCGAGAGGGTTCAGAAAATCTTTGGTATTTTGATGGGACCAGAATAGCTTCTTTTTATCTTTAAAGTGAATTCCCGTGGTATTTCAATCAGAAATTGTCAAGTCTTTTAAAGGTTCTGTTTGAATGCAATCGTTGACATCTATTATCTAGTCAAAATGGAGTCTCGTACGTGGTAGTTTACGCAGCAATTTTTGGTAGCATAATAGGATTGTCTTGAAGATATTGCTTGTTTGAGCCTTGGAAGTTTGAACAATTCGTAGATATTGAATTTGGGATAGCTTTATTGCGAAGTGTTTACTCGTGTCATTTTACCTTGTTTAAATATTTGAGGTCTACACAAATCTGCTTTCTTTTCTTTTCTGCTTATTTCCATCGAATCTTGCTCTATTTCTAGTTTTCTTGTGGAACTATCTCTTTCTCTGGGGAAAATTAGGAGTAGATTGCGGAGTTGTGCTCAAATGTTTTTGCAAAATTTTATTTGTTACAAGTAGGTATTATAAGGACCACATAGACTAGGCAGTTGAACAAAATAGGAAATTTTCAACAACTCACAGTGAAACACCGTGAAAATTACGAGTCGGCTTTAGGCAAAGATTCGCAATTCAAGCGAGAGTGCGCATCAGCTTTGTTCCAGGAAAAGTTTACACTCTATTATGCACGGCAGTGTAATGAGCGTAATAAGCTCCAAAATAGTCAAAGGCAGAGTCTAGAGAAGCGCAACAGTTTGACACATTTTTCCTCGTGGCGCATGATTAACTTATCTTTACGTTCGTTACGCGGCGGTGCGTACCATTGCGTATGTTATCATTTAAGTTATACATTGTTTACGCTTTACCACGCCCAGCTACGTAGTGAGCGTAAGTTATACATTATTTACGCTTCACCACGCGTAGCTACGTAGTGAGCGTAAGTTATACATTATTTACGCTTCACCACGCGCAGCTGCGTAGTGAGTGTAAGTTATACATTATTTACGCTTCATTACGCGCAGCTACGTAGTGAGCGTAAGTTATACATTATTTACGCTTCACCGCGCGCAGCTGCGTAGTGAGCGTAAGTTGTACATTATTTACGCTTTGTTACGCGCAGTTGCGTAGCGAGCGTAAAACAATTTTGAGCTTATTGATTTTACACCAGATTACGCTCATACACGCAACACAATGCGAATGAGTGTAATACAGCCTGAAAGCAATTAAAGCGCGCTCAACATGTGCCTGCTCTTCACATGCACAACACGCAAACAAGCGTGTTGTGCGTAGTCACAGTCTGACTTAAAATGATCATACCAACAGGACCCGCAATATCCGGGACCCACGTCATCAGGGTTGCGCCTTTTTTTTCGCGAAGCGTCGCGGCCCATAAATACCTCAGTTGACAGAGATACAAAGGTTGGCACATCAGAGAAGCAAAAGCATATTTCTGAGCACCAGAGCACTTAGCACTTTGGAGCAGAGATACAGAGAATAGCGCTTTGGCAATCGTGGACATCATCACCTCACAGCTGAAGCAGAGTAAGGTTCGCTTTGAGCACCGGTGACAGGAGTGATCATTCTACTAAAAAGACTCTATCAATCAGAAAAAATTGATCGGTAGACGTCAGCTTGGCCTGCCTTGCATCTCAGCTTTAGCCCACGAGGTAGATCGGACTTCTTTTTAGACCGTTTGCTTGTTGTTTTGTGCTTATTTTACATCCTGTAATCGGGGATTCCCCAGTGTAATTTCTCATACGAAATATACATTTTTAAGTCAAAGCACAGATCTTGAAGCTACGAGCTTCTCTTACGTCAACCTCCTTTCATCGTGTTTAGCATTATCACCATTGCAATCCATCTACATCGTTTTCCTCTTGCTTTACGACTCCTCGAATCAGACCGCTTTCTTTTTACGCACTTTGCATTATTTTACTGACCCGTAAGTCCCTGTCTGATCGACAAGACCGTTCATGGTGCCACGGATTTGCTTTCTCCAGCATAGCCCTCACGTGGATTCGTGGCTAAAACTGTGTACGCCGAAAACTCGATCGGTATTTTCCAGCTGCTGACGTTTTCCGTCGTTACAATTTTCTGGCGCTAGAAGGAGGGCTTTCAGGCTCTGATCTGAATATTTCGGGTAACCCTGTTAGAGATCCATACCCTAAACCATAGACGTAATACCTCTAGGGAAGTCTACGGTCAATCGTGTGGTGTAGATCGGTCGCAAGGACGATTTCTTTGAAATCCTACAGGGTAGAAAGTCTTTTGTGCTTTTGTTGCCAGCCATCTTCTTTTAGATCCGATTATCAGTTACTCTCGACTTCATTGATCAATGGATTCCTTTTACTCAAACACAACCGCCATGATCGCTACTGATCTGGGTGTTGCGCCTGTGAATCCGACGGTGGTCACAGGACTTGCTCCTGGTGCAACGGGACCTCAAGGACCATTGCGCCGTTCATTGAGGATTCAAGGGAAAGAGCCTATCTTCACAGTTATAACCCCTGAAGAATACAATTTCATATGCGTCAAGATCCAGGTGAGGCTGGCTCTTAGCCGAGCCGAGCTGGAGGCGAAGCGAAACTTTGAGGTGCTCCACCGAGGGGGCTATGATTTTAAGCCGACGGCCTACGATATAATCCCCTTGACTGAATAACAACATGAACTGATCGCACAGTTGGTCATGGCCAGAGGCCAAACTTCACAACCTGTGGTGGAGCCTCAGCATGGGGAGGAGGCAGAGGACGAATTCGTGGCTCTGTCGGAACATTCGTTCCATACTCTGACGCCCCACACACAAGTAAATCTGTTGTTCCCTTTCAACGGAGAGGCAACCTCTCTTGACCCAGTCGCGACCGCGCAGATGCAAATCCCTGTCTTTCCGCAGGCCAATGCGCAGCCGTATGGGTTGCAAGCACAACAACTACACCATAATGCAGGGGTGGGTCCATCCCAACAAGTAATTAGTATTCCGGTGGTGGTCCCAGCAACCGCCGCACCTCATTTCATCCCTCAGGCAGAAGCTCACACTGTACCGACAACTCGTTCAGTGCAAATGTTCCCACCCCCACCAACTCAGCAAAATACGACAGCCGTACCATAGTAGACCTTTATTCAATACCCTGCAACAAGTCAATGGATCAACCCTACTACACAACACTACCCATCTGCAGTGTACGGTGCACAGCCTGCGGTCGCACCTGCGGCACAATTTTCGTAGGTGTTTCCTCAATATACCTACCATTATCCTACGCAGTAGGCAGCAGTTAACCTCTCGTCTCAGACCAGTCAATGGTGGTCTTCGCAGGCCCCTCAGCCTGCAGGAATCCCTGCTCCACCAGCAGTTAGCCAACCACCTCCTGCATTCCAGTTTCCTAGGGCTACCCATCCAGTCCAACCTCCTGTGCCTGCTGTACAGAAACCTCCATTAACAGGTCTAGATCAAGCTTTCCAGCTTATCCAGATGCTTACCGAAGAGGTTCGACGCCTCAAGACCGCTAGATCTGATACCATTCAGATCATGGACTTCTGTCAGGATGATCTGATCAATCCAGCGGTCCCCGTGCTGTCGTTGCCACTGGGGATGTCCCTCCCTCATTTTACCAAGTATAATGAAGAGGGGGATCCCAACACCCATCTAGCCACCTTCAGATCTGAATCTTTGTTGTTACAACAGTGGCCGCACACTTTGATCTGAGTCTTCGTGATGTCTTTGACAGGGAAGGCTTTAGACTGGTATAGAGCTCTCCGACGCTCTTCCATTTCAACCTTGGAAGAGCTGCTAACTCAATTTGTGACCCGTTTCAAATACAACCTGAAACAGGAAGTTACGTTGGAACAACTTATGGGGGTGAAACAAGACCCGCTCGAGCCAGTCCAGAAGTTCATACAGCATTGGAATGCTACCTTGAATGAGATCCGTGACCCGATCGCGGACTCCCATCTACTGGCTATATTCAAGGGAGCAGTCAACGACTTCATTAATTCTAAGCTGTATTATCTTTCCCCTGGAAATATACATCAGGCCTTCGCGCAGGTCCGAAGCATCCAAGATGCTGCGGAGGCCAGCAAAGACCCGGCATATGTCACCTACAAAAACGCACACAACAAAGCCAAAGACAAAGGTAAGGCAGCGACAACGACAGTAGCTGCGCTGACTGAAAACGTGAAAAAAAAGAACAAGAAGGTGCCCACAACAGCGCCCCCTGAGGCCACGGCTGGTGCTGGCACCAGCCAAGCCACAGCTGCCCCTGAACAGGCCCCCCAGCCAAAGCCAAATTTTGGGCGTAAAGATCGTTCAAAATATGCGGCTCTACCCGTGAAACATTCCGAACTGCTAAAACAACTGTTAGCGGCAGGACACATTCAAGCTAAGAAAGTGTCCGAGGAAGCCCTGAAGCATCACAGACGTCACTGTGAACTGTTGAAGGATCCTTCTTTAGCTCTGCCTAACGAACCAGTAGTTCCGAGATCTTTCAGGCTGGACCGTTTCTGTGACTACCACCAGATGTGTGGTTACGACACGGATTACTGCTGGGCGTTGAAGGATGACATTCAACGCATGATCGATGAAGGTCATCTAAAACTAGACAGTAGTAATCCTACGCGTCCGGAAAATCAAACACTGCATGTATACAAGGATCCGTTGAACGCAAGTTACGATCCTTATACAATCACTGTAGTGAGTACGGACAGTGAGCGTAAGGGACTGCCAAAGCAGCCTTTTGTTTTGCGCGTGCCCGCCAGCTCACCAAGGGGGCCAACTACTTCTTCGGCAGCCAGTGGGGTCGCACGGCCACCGTTCATCATACGGGCACCTTCCCAAGTGCACCATCAGTCACGCGACAGTACCCAAGCCGCGGGTTCATCCGCGCCCATGCCGAGAGCACCCTTCATTATTAGGGCACCAAAACCACAGGCTGCCCCTCTCACGCAGGGGCAGACCTCTAGCCAGAACCACAAGCCATCGTCTCCCAAGCGAAAGGAGGAGAATACCGCAGGTAACGCAGCAAAAGACCACCCTATGCTTGGCTTCCCTAAGCCCAGGTCCCTGGCCTCTGTGCCTATGTCTATGCCCCAGAAGCAGGCTAAAGGTACAGAAACGCAGCCACCTTCTCTTGGTAGGAAGAAGAACAACCCCTCCACTGACATCGCTCCGCCTCAAGAGATCC
>MNCI01016660.1:820158-844781 GCA_015680685.1 Gnetum montanum | reverse complement strand
AAGACCTTAAGCATGTCAAGGCCAATATTAGCCTCTATCAGTTGCTGCAAATGGGAGATCAGCAAAGAAAGGCTTTGGAATTCATTAAAGGTAAAAGGAGAGCTAGAGAATCAAAGTTAAGTTATGTGTCTAGTAATGATGAGAGATTAAAGACTTCACATGACAAGGAAGCTCCTCCTTTTCTTTTGGCAATGAAATTAAAAGATAAATACTTACACAATTTTTTGGTTGATTCTGGAGCCACGTCTACTATAATGCCATTGTCTATATGTAAGAAACTTGGTTTGATTCCTGAAAAGTCAAATAAGAAGATCATTCAAGTGGATAAAGTAGAGTGAAGATCGTGGGTCAATTGCCAAACGTTCTATTGGAAATTGCTTCTGAACCCCGCATTAGAAGTAGAGTAACTATTCAAGTGGTAGACATACCAGATTCACAAAGCCTCTTATTAAGTAGAAGTTGGAGCAAGAATTTCTCAGGTTACATATCAACAGATTATTCTCACATGTGGCTACCTTGGAAAGGAGAACCGAATCAAGTATACATCTATAGTGAACCTTTCATGATTGATAACATTACTTCAAATGGGAAAAGTAAGATGGTTGAAAATGGAGGTCTTGAAAACAAAATTTGTACACTCCAAGAAAGTGAGAATTCATTCGATAAAGAAGATGAGAGGATTACTGAAGACAAATCTCAAGAGAATCAGGTTGAAAGCTCCAGCAAGCCAAAAAGTAATAGAAAGATTGCTTATCAGAGAGTTAGAGATATGAGGATTCCTACCAGCAGAATCCTCCCCATTCTCTTCCCATAGTCCATGAACAAAGGACTTAATAATGTACAGTTTCTTTGTTTTGTTAGGAATGAGGTTTTTATACCATCAAACCTTATGTTTGATGAGAATTTTCCTCCAAAAAGATTTATCAGTTCAGATGTAAACATTCAATAAAGGCTTCAGTACAGTTCAGTTTTAAAATGAGGCATGCATAAATTTCTTTAAGATTTTAAAGGGGGCAGAAATGTTGACACATTTTGGCCATTTTATGGAACAGTAACATTCAGGGCTTTGAGTTTGGTAAGTTACAAGAATTATCAAAGTTATATTCAAGGGCTGAGGGCATGTTAAAGCTTTGTGGATCTGGTAACATTTGTCCAATGGACAGTTGTGCTTGGGTTGGATGCATGCTGGTAATTCTCTGCCATTTTCTGAAACTTTTCTGGAATTTTTTCTGAAACTTCGATGAATAGTGTTTGCGCGATGAATAGTGTTCGAACGTAAGATGAATAGTGTTTGAGCGTAAGATGAATAGTGTTTGAGCGTAAGATGAATAGTGTTTGAGCGTAAGATGAATAGTGTTTGAGCGTAAGATGAATAGTGTTTGAGCGTAAGATGAATAGTGTTTGAGCGTAAGATGAATAGTGTTTGAGCGTAAGATGAATAGTGTTTGAGCGTAAGATGAATAGTGTTTGAGCGTAAGATGAATAGTGTTTGAGCGTAAGATGAATAGTGTTTGAGCGTAAGATGAATAGTGTTTGAGCGTAAGATGAATAGTGTTTGAGCGTAAGATGAATAGTGTTTGAGCGTAAGATGAATAGTGTTTGAGCGTAAGATGAATAGTGTTTGAGCGTAAGATGAATAGTGTTTGAGCGTAAGATGAATAGTGTTTGAGCGTAAGATGAATAGTGTTTGAGCGTAAGATGAATAGTGTTTGAGCGTAAGATGAATAGTGTTTGAGGCAATGAATAGTGATTACGCAGCTTACGCTCTGCAGCGTAAGATGAATAGTGTTTGAGCGTAAGATGAATAGTATTTTAAATCTCTTTTAAATTTTTCAAAAATCATCATAACCTTATAAAGCCTGTTCCATGAAATGGTCAAAATGTGCCAACACAAGCACCAATTTAAAATCATTCATAGGAATGGAAAAGAATGAATCCCTTTCCCTTATGACCACATTGAATTTTTAGAATCACATGTGCACATGCTAGCCCATTTGGTGGATGTTGATAACAAGGTCACAGTAAGTGAGGAAGCTAGTTTAGAGCAATATCATAAAGACCAAGATGATTTTGGAGGTTATTATGAAATCAATACTTAGTTAGAGGTTCTCTCATAAAAAGAGATTCCTAACTCATCAATGACCATCCCATTTCACTCCATTTTGATGGTAATTCAAGTACCTGTTGCAACCTTCCTAAATCAAGACTCTCAACCTACTTACCTATTTACCTCTATGTTCACATTAATACCTTTTGCCATGGTGTTCTAGTCTCTAGTAGTGGTCCCTTCTATGTCAAAAATCTTCATAGTCTCAACCAGTCTATCACTAGGACCTCAAACGTCACATTTTTCTTACAACCCATTTAGCCCTAGTACTTCCTTTATTCCTCATGTCCCTATGAAGACATTGTTTTCCATTGATGAGTGGCGAGGTACCACTACACCCAGCCATATGAATATGAGTGTTTACATGTGATCTGGTCAAACTCCAAGGATTAAGTGCTTATGTACTTACATGGAACAAGGATGGGTTATGCAATCGTTGTCTTCCCAAGCTTACTTGTAAAGCACAATTGTATGGCTAAGTAATCTTGAGGTATATGATTTTTTTGCTTTTTATGTTTTATGTTCCTTGTGCTTAAAGTGGAAAAATGAAATAATTTAATAACTAATTTGATTTAACTAGTTAACTATTCTCTAACTAGTCCTAACACCAGCATCCATTCCCACTTGCCAAACACATCCTAAACTAGTGTAACACTATTGGGATTACCAAATGCTAGTTGTTACTAGATTACCAAGTGTTCCACATATGCTCGAAGTGGTTGTACTGAGTGTGCTAATTTTTTGATGATTAACAAGTTAATAGAAATAACATTAATTAACTAATGAGAGTAGAAAATAATAATAAATAACATTTAAATGAAATAATTAAGCTATTCTGAATCACAAAGTTCATCTTTATTTCTAGACACAAGGTGTGCTCACATACACAATGCTTAAATAAAGATATGTTCACTTTATGACTTCTACTATGGACACTCAAAAATAATTCTAAATTTAGAAAGGAGAAACTACAAGAGTTTGGCTAAGGGGCTAAGAAAATTAATTGGAAAACCAAGTGCCCCTGTCTCTTATTTATAGGCAATGAGACAAGTTTTGATATCGCATGTCTAATATTTTTTTGGCATCTCCTATATTGAGGGTCCAATATTGGGAATCTGATATTATGACTCATCATACCTCCATGACTAAATGAAAACTTGTGCTCAATTTCCTTACAAAATATTGGGAAGGTATGGGATTATTGACTGAACGACAACTGACAGTGACATGGAATGATAGACTCAAAGTGCCCAATGAACAAATTGAAAAACATATTACAACATTGGTGTTCATTACCATTGTGGTGAACACTATATATAGATGACATCTAGACCCTTCTTTGACATCTTGAAGAGAGAGAGAGAGAGAGAGAAGAAAATGAGGTGCATTGCTACTGATGTAAAAAATGTGCATACCATTGTTCATCCATGGCCACATGATCAAGCTTGTTCCATGTGTAAATGCTTTTTTCTCTAGTCCATCCTGAGTGCTCCTCCCTATCCCAGTCCACTATTCATGTGATCGCCATTTACACACACAACATAGTAATGAATTAGTAAGGATAGATAAGGTATAATGTAATTGATACCTTGCCTCTTCACAACCCAATAGATAGGATACAAATAGAGGGACAAAGCACATCACAACCCAATGCTTCTTCTAGTCCATCTCAACCATCAACCTCAAATTCTTTAACCAAGAAAAGCCAAACTTTGAGCACAAGGATATGTCCAAGTATAGAAAACTACCAATGAAACCTTCTAAACTTCTTGAACAATTACTTAAAAACAACTATATTTAATGTAAGTCACTATCCAAGAACACTTGTAAGAGGCATGATCATATTTGTGAGATTATTAGAGATCCAATAATAGCAATCAAAGACGATCCCTAACTATACTTTAGGCTCAAAAATTTTGTCACTATCATCAACAAACTAGTCATGATACTAATTTCTACTTAGCCATGAAGGATGATCTCTAAAAGATGATCAATCATGGAGAGTTAGTGTTGAATAAATCCAACTCTCGACACATCAAAAGTGATCCTTATACCATATCCTCATTCATAACATGCAATAGATCTAGTCCTCCTAGGGAACTATTTATCATCAAGGTACCACTAGCTAGCACTTGATCCTAAAACCTAAAACCTAGGATGCCTTTTGTTATACAGACACCATATTTAGCTCATAAAGAGCCTTTATTATACATGTTCTATCTTTAGTGAAATCAACATCACAACCCAATCAAAGCATTACCAATCCCTCTAAATCTAGGAAACCATTTTTTATTAGGGTTCCTCCACCATCCACAAGAAAACCTACAATAAAATGTCACTAATGCTCACTTATTATGGCCAATACCTAAACAATGTCATCACTGACCAACAAAAGATCACTGTAATAGTAACAAAAAAAACCTATGACTGAGCCACCAACTATGCCCATTGAAGATAGCCAATAACAAAAGACATGAAAAAAAGTTAGCACATTGAAGCCAACACTGATATTAGTCATACCTATGAATATTGCTACTCAACATGCATCAACCATTGAACCAAGAGAGAAGCACAAGATAGATATAAAGTAAGCAGTACAAGTAGCACACATTGAAACATGAACTAAGAATATCAACTAGGATGGAGGAGGTTAAAGCTACAAAATCTAAAAAGCCACATGCCAATGAAAAAGACTTCCTCACAATAATGGAATAAGTCAAGGTTTCCTTGAAGAAAAAGAACACATCATCAAACCTATACGATCTAGTCATGAGCTCTTCTACTCATGAAGAAGCACCATCTAAGCTATTGACCTCTATTCTTGTATGCAAAGACATGCCTACGAGTGAGGTATCCATTTACTTGGTCATTGTTCTACCTCCTCTTAGGAAAGAAAAGCATCAAATCATGCTTACATTTTATGATAGTAAGATTAAGGAAAAATCCCACAATGAAGAAGTGTGATGTGCACCTCTTTTCATTACTATATGTGTTTTCAAATATAAGGTTCATTGTGTTCATGTAGATGATGGAACATCAACTAGTGTAATCCCATTTATCATCATTGAGCAATTGGGTATGGATGATAACATCCAAGAGACCTCCAATTCAACATTAAAATATTTCAGTGGATCTAGAGTAGTAGTGAAAGGTTCTCTTTCATTAGACTTTGTAGCTTGGGAATAATTCATAACATCTACCAACTTCTTAGTAGTTGGAGAGACACTTGGTTTTAACTTGATTCTAGGAAGATCATGGTTAGCAAAACTACAAGCAATGTTGTCTTCCATACACCAGAAAATTCACTTAACCTATGAGGATGGAGAAATTGTAATTCACAAAGACAACATGTTTCATCTTTTGGTTAACAACATTGACATTGAACAAGATTTAGAACTAGAGTTTCAAGTGAAAAATCTTGATATCAACAATGAGCTAGATAATCAAACTGGGGCCAATAACAACAATGCTAACATTGCCAACTCTATGAAATTGGATGACCTACAAGAAAACATTTTGTGTGCCATGTTGAAAAAGAGGAATGATGAACATATAATTGTGAAAAAAGGGATCTTTGATCTATCAAAGATCAAGCAACAAATCCATAATCGACATCTAACCCTTTCCTACATTAACAACTATCTATGTGCAATTGTAGCCTTATATCATGTTTCAACATTAATTTTGTTCACATATTTTACTTTAAAATTATCGTATGCTTGCTAAAAAGTATAGCCATGGACTACAAAGGTGTAAAATTGATGATACAATGGCCTACCAAGGCTTAAAACTTGTGAATATGATGGTCTCTCTAGGAATCGAAGACCAAAAATGTTGACTGGCAAGCTAAAGAAAACTAGTAAATGCTACTCTTTTAGGCCAAAAATACCTAAAATGCTAGGTTTTCCTAGCCCAAGAGTTAAAAATGTTGGCCTCCAAGGACAAGAATCTCAAAAAATGCTAGCCTCCAAGCTAGAAAATGTCAAAAAAGCAAAGGTTTCTTGAAATTGGAAACATACATGTTGGCCTCCCCTTTCCCAAACAAACCAATAAATGGTAAAAATGTTGCTATCCTAGGGTGGGAAGTGTGAAAATGCTGCCCCTCCATAGACAAGAAGGTAAAAATGCTAGTCCTAGGACTAAGAAAATCCAATAACATTGTAATTTGTGCACATGAAAGTGTCAAAAATGATGTCTTTCAAGGTAGAAAATCATAAATGTTGCTCTGTTGGATGTAAATAAAAATCAAATTATAATTTTCACAACATATAAATTCAAAAATACTACTTTTATAAGAACATAATTCCATAAATACTACTTTTACAAACCAACATTGTCAAAAATGCTATCATTCTTGGCAGTGAAAACTCAAAAGCACTGTCAAAATTGGTAAGAAAAAGATTGAAGTTACTATAGAACAACTGAGACAAGATAAAAACATTGACAATATGGGTGGGAAAAATGTCATACACTATTCTAAGTGATCTTAGGATAAAAAATGTTACCTATTTAGGCTTAAAATGATAAAAAATGTTAGTTTTCAACTAGTTAAAAAATCTTGATTTGCTTAATTAACCATGAAATCCTTGTAAAAATTGCACTCTAGGCTTGAAACCCTATTGCACTGCATTTCTAATGTAGAAAGATAAAAAATGCTGACCATCAGGTAGGGAAGATCCAAAAATGTTATTCCATGTGACCATCAAAACCTAGAAATGCTGAAAATTCCTTATCTCCTTGGCTTAGATACTTGAAAACATTGACAATCTCTATTTCCCCTACTCTACACTATTTAGCCTTCCCAGGAAATTACAAAAGAAAAAAAAAAAAACTAAGTATGATCAAACATGCTATGGAAAATCTGAAATATGCCTCAAATATGTTGATGTAGCCAGAATCCCTAGGAAGTTGGTTAAACATGCTAGCAAGTAGTGGAAAATACTACTACCATGCTAAAAAAACACTATGGATGGATCCCACCCAAAACTTTTGAGGTTAGAAAAGCTACACTAGTGAAATTGGTAGCTTAAATGATAAAAAGTTCATGTAAGATAGGGATACACTACCCACAAGCTGCTGAGACTTTCAAGAATGTTACAAAGCTAGAATCTGCTACTCACATGTTACCTAGCCTACCTAAAAATGTTGAACATAGATAATACTTAGTCATTATAACATATTTTGACATTAAAATATTATTATTTTATTTATTTATGGTATTTTCATCACATCATTGCTTATTGTTCCAATACAATAGCAAATATAAAAAAAATTAATATAATTTATTATCTTATTTTACCTTATTTTAGCCTTGTTTGACAAAGATACAATGTAGATTCCATTTAATGTGTTTTTGTTGACATGTAGGATTAAGCTATGGAGGTGTAGGAATAATTTAGCCTACCTTTGAGCCTAAATGGATCTTTGGATGATGTTATTCATCCAATTGACCTTGAATGTCAAAATCTTAAGCCTAGAAGCCTTTTTGACCACATAGCCTCAATAGAGAAAACCCTCGAATGGCTTGACTACATAGTTAAAACTCTTGATTTAGAGGTTGGAGACATATTAGAGGATCACCTAGTGGAAATCCCCATTATAACCCATAATGGTGATGAGAAAGCCCTAAAGCTAAGTTCCTTGAACCTCAACTTGCTCAAGACATCATCAAATTCTAATAAGACAACATTAAAGCCTTTGTAGGGTCCTATGAGGGCTTCTAACATTAACCCATTTTCTCCTAGCCTTTTTTTGCCTTTGTTTGTAGATTCAAGTAGATACGTGACATCGATAGACTCTATGACCTATGACAAGAAAGCATGCAGGATCTTCTATCTTTTTGATTCCACAATACTACAAATTTTGTATAAATTTGCAAGGTAAAATACACCATTCTCAAATTTTGCTAAGTGTATCTCATGGTGCCCAATGTTTGCTTGTTATCTTATATAATCTCTTGTAATCTAATGTTTCTTTGATTTTTATTTTTGTAATGTTTGCTACTAAGGAGTTATGTTTTTAGGATGGGCCTAGAGTGATCATAGAGGTGTGACTCATCACAACAGTGAGTTACTACATGATCTCAATACATGAGACTCAATTAACTTTTTTGATCATGCCAACAATACTTACTCCATATCATTTTTTCTACCCCTTTTGAACCATAACCATGCAACCATTTTAGTCTTTTCTTGCTAATAGTGAAAACCTATGTTTGACATTCATGTATCATGGCCATGTGACATCTTCTACAACATACTCCATCAATTAGTTCACTAGAATTTTTAAACACTTTAGTTATCAAGATAACAAAAATTTGGCCTTAGCATTGAAACCCAAAGAAAGTTTTAAAAAAGAGAGGGAGAAATGCTAAGAAATCCAAGAGGTCAAGATAGCCTAAAATAAAGCAACCAATGCATCGAAAAAAAAGAAAAAGAAAAAATAAAAAAGGAAAATGAGCTAAGTAGCCAAAGTAGGCAATACCAAGCACTTGTTTCTTCAAATCTAAGCACCTATAACTAGTATAAAAAGCTTGAAGTGCAAAATCCTCATTAGCAAATGAGCACATCACTAGGCCATAACGATGATGTCAACACATTTGGAACTATTTGTTAGCATGTTTAACCATTTTTGAATAGTCAGTTTAGCCAAAATACATTATCCAAATTATCATCATTCCATTTTGACCTTATTTCACCATTGTGAGTACTCCTTGGCATGATTTAACAACTACAGAATCAAGTGTGGAGAGAGAAGCATTGGTGACAAATTTGTAGTAGTATTTCATATTCTTTGTTGATGTCTTTCAAGTCAAATTCTAAAGGCATCAATAAAGAGGGACAAATAAAATACCTCAAACAAAATTTTGTAAATAGGGAATTCTTGTGACCAAAATTTTGATTGGATTTAAGAGCAAAAATAAATGCCTTGATTTCCTTTTAGAAAATTCATCTTGTAATCCTATTTTGTCAAAATCATAGAACATTCTTAACATGTAGAGTATAATTAATGACACAAAGTTTAAAAATGTTGTGAATTATACCAAGCTAGCATAATTGAATCCATATTGACAGAAACATTGTCAATTCTAGCACAAAATATGCAAAACTTTACATTTGTCAATCTCAGCATAGATGTTAAAAGTGATTCATTTTTTGGCTAGTGTGAATGGTCAAAAAATGCTATGTACATGTCTAGAAAGATTACCAAAATCAAATCAATCTAGAAACAAAAAATCATGACCTATTTAAATAAGAATTGATGCCACTTTTAGGATCTTCTTAGCATATGCAAACCTATTTGGCATATAGAAACTGTAACATCTTTTGAAGCATCTTCCTAGCATTGACCATTGTGAGTAATCGAGAACCTTTTACAGTCTTTGTTTGGAAGCTAATCAATCAAGCTAGACATGTTCGGGTTAGTTGTAGAACACACCCTACCTACCCATGCATCAAACCTCCAATAATGATTTTAGAGAGATCTCTAAAATTCTTGTATTCCCAGGCTTTGAAATTCATAAAGGCTATTTGATCTGTACCTTTTAAACCTATATTGCTATAATATTGTTGCAATATTAATATAAAATTTATAGTGTTTGACCATATTTTCTATTTTTTTCTATATTTCTTATTGATTTATTCTCAGACCTACCATTGGATCTATTGTTTACATGCTATCAATTATTTTTGCTCATTGTCATCTCAGTAATAGACTCTTAAGTCCTTAGGTGATTAACAGGATAACCTAAGGTACCTTAGATCCTTTTCAAGGCCTGTGGATCTTGAGGTAAAACTATTCTATGTAGATATATTTGGTTTCTAGCACCAAATGTTTTTATCATTACATCAATGATTGAGAAGCTATTAAGGATTATTAGTTGATGTTGAAAGATATTTAAAAGAGGAGGCTAGATATTAATGAATGTAAGTAAAAATATTCATAATACTTTCTCGTAAAGAAAGTATATAAATTAAGTAATTAGCTTAATAGCCCATGTGAAGATGTTTGCAGATATTTATGCCTTGGTGGGTCTAGAGACTAGAAACTATCTAAAACGAGTAATAAACTAATTAGGTAGGGTGATAATCCCCACTCCAATACATCAATGAGATGCATCACACTATGTAATGTTAGATTTTTCAAAAAAGAAAAAAAAAAAATTTTCAATATTTTGGATAAGATATAGTATAATTTAAATAAAACAAAAAGTGTCTGTGTGTGTAGTGACCTTAATGCAAGGGTTAGTTCTATGAAAATTAATATTTTAGAGTGGAAAAATAATCAAGGAGGGCTACATATGCAAGATTATGGTCAATTTAAAAATGAATGAGAAAGATCATCAAAGGAAACTAAAACAAATTAAATAAGAAAACATATGTTAGAATGGGAACAAGACCTTATTCTTATCATTTCAAATGGAATTAAAAATTTTGATATTTTTAGAGTTGTTGAAAATGGTTTGACTTAAAATGGATAATTAGTAGAGTTGTTATGATTTTTATTAAAAAGGATAAATTAGATTTAAATAATTACATATTTTTCATGATTAGTAACTTATTAGGTACTAGTCTACAAAAAATGTAATGTTGGATAGAAGAAAATAATTTACATGTATCTTTATAACAAGGATTTTTAAAAAAGAATTCTATAATAGATTAAATGATTACTTTCAAATATTGAATTTAAAAGATAAAGAAAAAACAAGACAAGTTATTTATTTTCTTTGTTGATTTTGCTAAAGCATTTATTAAGAGAATAATTATGGAGAAGACTTATCAAACTTAAAGTTGACATTAATTTACTTAAAATCATATAAAATTTATAAAAATAAATATTTTTTGAATTTAAAGATAAAGAAACAACACAATCTTATGAAGTTTACAACAATATCAAAGCAAGGTTGTTCCCTTTCATCAATATTGTTTAACACTTTTATTGATAAATTTGAAAAAAGGATTAAAGAGCTACATACAAATTAGTGTAATAACTTTTAATCATTGAAAATGATATAGCACTATTTGCAAATGATGTGGCTATAATGACCAAAAAATTTGATGTTAAAAAACAAAAAAGTTTAGTGTAAAATAGTTTCAAACTCAAGATCCATGGGCCTTGAATTGTTGATCACCTAATGACTTAATGATCTATTATCAGGTTTGAATAAATAATGCAAATAGGTGATACTATGCAACAAATGAATTCAACACCAAATTCATAAGTGAAATGAGTGCTAATATAGAAAATAAAAGAAAAGAAAGCCAAATCACAATAAACTTATATTAATCTTATAAAATACGAGTTCAGAAAATATAGATCAAAGAGCCTCTATGGCTTTCAAAGTATGGAACTATAAGAGTTCTAGAAATCTCTTTGAAATTACTTTTGGAGATTTGGTACATGGGTGGGTGAGGTATGTTCTGTGGCTATCTTGACTACGTCTAGCTTATTTGACGTATGTTAAAACTAAAGGATGCAATAGGATTTTGGTTCTCTCAAAGGTTAGTGTTGAGGAAAGTGGCTACATGGTCTCAAATCTTTGGTTGCTTCAAAAAAGTATCAAGTTTTGAATAGTTCAAAGATCCAAAATTGTGTCCTAAATTTCTTGAAAAGTAGCACTAGTTCTTGCTTATATAGGTTGTAGCTTGTTGTTTTCATGTTGACTTTGTTCTAACAAGTTTCCTAGCATTATACATAGTGTTTTTGACCATTTGCATTGGTAAGAGAACAATTTTTTTGGAATTTATGCTAGGAAGCAAGTGCAACATTTTTGGCATTTACACTAGAGCTAGTAGCATTTTTCACAACATGAGCTTATTTACACTGGTCTAGCATAATCCGTAGCTTTTGTCATATTTTAGGCTATGAATTATACTTTACATAATGAAAATGCTTTGGGCTTTTGATAAAATAGGATTACAAGATATATTTTCTAAAGGGAACACAAGGCATTTCTTTTGCTCTTAAATCTAGTTAGATTTACATTTGAAATTTACATGGAAGGGGCTTAAGTTTTTTTCTTTAGTTACAAGGATTTTCTATTTATAGTTGCTATTTCTTTGAGGTGTTTCATTGGTCCCTCTTTATTGATGTTTAGAGGATTGACCCAAAAGACATTAAAACAGAATGCAAAACATTATTGTAGGTTTATCACCAATGCTTCTCTCTCCACACTTGATTCTATAGCTATCAAATCATGCCAAGGAGTACTCATGATATTGAAGTAATGTTAAAATGGAATAGTGAGAATTTGGAATGAGGTATTTTAGCTGAAAATTTATTTAGAAATGGTTGAATAGGTAAACAAAGAATTCCAAATGTGTTAACATCATTCCTATGGCATAGTCATATGCTCAATGGATAATGATTTCTTTGCACTTGATTGAATGATTATTGATGACATTTGGAGAAATGAGTACTTTGTCATGAGCTATTTTGGCCACTTGGCTTTCTTGGCTTTTCTCCCATTTTTTTGTTTCTATTTTTGTGGAAGTGAAACCTTCTTTGGGTTTCGATCCAAGATTGAAATTTTGTTATGATTTCATTGAATGAAGCGTTAGGGGATTCAATGAATTGATTAATTAAGCATGTGAAGGATATTAGATGACCAAGATAGAGAAATTTCACACATAGGTTTTCATTGTAAGCAAGATATGAAAGGCTAAAGTTGACACATGATTACAACTTAGAAGATGTAGTAGAAAGAATATGGGGAAAGTACCACTAACATGGTCAAAAAAGCTAACCAAATATTATGTGTTGAGATCATGTGATAACTTGCTGTTGGGATGATTCACACCTCTATGATAATTCTAAGTTCATCTTGAAAACATAACTTAGAGAGAGCAATAAAACAAATCAAATGAATATGGGATGACAGGAGACAACATGAGATAGGATAAGATTAGCAAGCAAACATTTGCTACCATGAGACATAATTGGCTAAACTTGAGAATGATATATTTATTTTATAGAATTTGCAATGTTTTAAGACCAAAGAAGAATGTCATGCATACTTGCTTATCACCGGTTACAAAGTCTATCAATGCTATGTATGGGCTTAAATCTACAAACAAAAGAAAACAAAAATTAGAGGCAAATAAGTTAACATTAGCTATATTATGGTTTAATATAGGAATGATTAATCAAGTTAGTCAATTTATTCCCATCTAGATCTACTATCTTGAAAGCTTCGTTGCCATAGGCTTTGGCCATTAGAAAGGATCCTATAGTTAGCTAAAAACTTGTCTGCATGATCATGAATAGCTTTATGGACAAGGTCTTCTTCCTTAATTTTCTATTAGTTTGGATCATGATGGTATTTATGTCTTTTTCTTTCCTAGTATCATTTGATGTGAAAAAATATTTTTAGTTGTTTCTCTTCCACCTAATCCAAATAAATGGTGGAAAAATCATTGTTCTACACATTGTTGATGTCGTTAGGTAGAGTTACCCTCAAGGATGCAACTTGCAATTTAAGAGGTAAAATAGCTTCAAATCCATAAACAAGGCTGTAGGGTGTAATATTGGTTGTAGTGGAAAATGTTATTCTATGGGCCCATAGTGCATATAACAATTGTTCATGCCACTTGTGCTTATTATTATTCAAAATTTTCAGCTTATTAATGATAACTTTGTTGCTCATTTCGACTTGTTCATTGACCTATGGATAATAAGGAATTTAGAATGAATGCTTGATGTGTAACTATTTACAAAAGGCTTATGTTTTTTTGCTGCTAAACTATGGTCCATTATCAATGACAATGGCTACAGGTAAGCCAAAACATGTCACTATGTTATCTAGGATGAAACGACATACTTATTGTGAAGTTATTCTCCTTAAAGAAATAGATTTAATTCATTTTTTGAAATTCTCAATCATTGTGATAATAAAGCTATGTCTTGTAGAGGACTTAGGAATTATAGTTTTAATGATGTTAATTCCCCATCATTCAAATGTCCATGTAATTTGAGTGATGTGTAGTTTTGTTGGTGGCATGTGTATAAGGCTACTATGCCATTGGTAGGTGTCACAAGTTTTTACCTTGTGCATGTAGTCATTTTTCATATAAGGCCAATAGTATCCTAGGAATCTAATCTTAGCAACCATGGCTTTGGGTTCTATATTGTCCTCCACATTTATCATAATGTACTTTTTGTAGGATTGTATGTGCTTCTGCGTTGCTTAAGTATACTAGCAATACACCATTATAAGACTTTTGACTTAATGTGTTATTAGTCATGATGATATATTATTTTAAATGTTTACGTATGACATTATTTTAAAAATTAATGAGCTTATGATGAGTGGTGAGATACCCCTACACTCAACCATATGAATATGAGCATAGCATGTGCAATCCGGTCGAACTCCGCAAACTAAGTGCCTACACGCCTCATGGAACACTTAAGGTTAATTATTCGTTGTCTTCCTAGACTTACTTGTAGTTGTCATAGTTGTATGGTTATGTAAGTCTGAGGTATATGATTTTTATGTCTTTTCAGTTTTATCTCCTATGCTGATAAGGTGAAGGGTGAAGAGACTAATTACTAACTTTAATTAACTAACTAAGTCTAAATTAACCTAGTGTCAGCATTCGTTCCCACTTACCGTTCACACCCTAAACCAATGCAACCTTGGTTACCAAATGCTAATCGTTATTGGGATCACCAAGCGTAACGCACGTGCTCGAAGTAGTCGTACTGAGGCACTTAACTAGGAGAGAAGGGTTGAGAAAGATTTAATGACTAATGAAGCATTTAAATGATAAATAGTAAATAACAGTAAATAAAATTATATTTAGCCTATTCCATGAATTGCAAGGTTTATCCAAGAAGTTCATCTTTATTTTTATACACAAACATGTGTTCAGGTACAATATTTGCTCGAATAAAGATTTGTTCACTTTGGAGCTCCTACTACGGGTACATGGAAAATATTCTATCTCTATAGGGATCAAACTACCAGAGTTTTGCTACGGTCTAAGCCTAGGATGAGAAACAGGGGAGAGCCACCTCTTATTTATAGATTTGATGACACATTGTGATATCGCGTACGCAATATCGCAGGGGAAGATGCGATATCGCATGGAATGTGATATCGCTGCCCATGCGATATTGTGTCCCATCAGCTTATGCAAAGTTTCATCATGCATGAGGTAGAACTTGATATCATCATACCATTAGCATTGAGATATGTCACTTGTGGTTGCTACAAAAGTATTTTCAGTGTGTTGTGTAATGGGATGAACAAAATTTTCTATCATGGAAGGTAACTTGCTAAACACATCAGGCATTACACCTAAGGCTAATGTAATGATGGAACTAGTGAGTGTATTTTTAGCTAGGGAAACATGTTGAATGTCAACTTCTATAAATCTTTGAATAATAATTTTAGCTAGGTCATAGCATGGTAATAAGTGTTTAGCTTTATAATAATATACTTTAGTTACTTGGATGATTACTGGTTGAGAACTACCTTTTACGATTAAATGTGTATATCCATAGTCATAAGCTATAATCAACCCTTTGATTAACCCTTTGTATTCCACCACATTGTTGATGCATGAGAACTCAAAATGAGAGGTGAAAGGTTGAATTTTTCTAGAGGGGAGTGTCAAAATTCATAATGGCTTGATAACCTTTAGATACACTATTGATAACATTAACATGCTCATCAAGGATCTTGGGATTTATGGTTGCATTTTCTTTGATTGAAGAAGTGGTTAGTTATGTAGCTATGGCTTGACCTTGGTTGAAGCTTGTAACATATAGTAAAAGTTAAACTTTCCTATTATGAATTTCCATCAAGCTATAGACTACTTTTATCAAATGTTAGATGTATGGCTCTTAATATGATGTCTTTGCACATGATGTTGACTTGTGTCTTGATGAATGGCGAGGTACCCCTACACTCAACCATATGAATATGAGCATGTATGCATGATCTGGTCAAACTCTACAGATGGACTAGTTGTGGCACCTAGATATTTATACATTGATCACAATTTTCTATCTTCTCACCTAGACTAGTAGTAGTTTTGTTATGTATGGTTTAGTCTAGAGTGAGGCATATGATGTTGTCCTAATTCTATGTTACTCCTGATAACAGAAAAGATAAATTGACTTAACTAATAATGGAAGCAAAACCTAAATTAGCCTATGACAATGGTATCCATCCTTAACCATTCATAAGTGTCTTGGACTTTGTGGGATTACTACTGGGTGTGCTAAGTATTTGCATTTAAAAGCTCATGATTAAGGTGTACACATTTCACTTAATGACAAGAAAAGTAAATAAAAATACATTGAACTATTAACTAAAGAAGGCATTAAATAATTAAAACAACAAAAATTAATATAAGTGAATGCTATAATGATGAAAGTAATCTTGCTCTTTATTGTTGGTCATGCATGTGTCCAAGTACATCACACTCAAACAAAGGTGCCATGCAATTACAAACATCACACTACAAGCATGCACTGGGAATAACTAGTTTAAAAGAAAGAAACTAAAAACTAAAAACTAAACTACCAAAAGAACTAGAAAGAAAATAACTTCTCTAAAACTTGTCAACTATGCACCTGAGTGCTATATATATAGGCTAACACAGGAATCACAATATCATGTATACGATATCATATCCAAGCTACAATATCATGTACCTGATATCAGGGCCTGGTAAACCATGATTTATCATATCCCCACAATTGATTAAAAACTTGTCCTTGAGTTAATATAATAAGAAATGAGCCCCTTACAAAACATTATGAAGGTATGGGATTATTAACTACTACTGACTAACCATGCTGTAGTATGGAATACTCCAAACTTAGATGCAAAACACAAAATACAAAATGTTGGAACTCATGATATGTATACGATATCATATTCAAGCTATGATATCATGTACTTGATATCAGGGCCTAGCAAACTGCAATTTATCATACCCCCACAATTGAATAAGAACTTGTCCTTAAGTTAATATAATAAGAAATGAGCGCCTTACAAAACATTATGAAGGTATGGGATTATTAACTACTACTAACTAACCATGCTGTAGTATGGAAAACACCAAACTTAGACATAAAACACAAAATACAATATGTTGGAACTGTCCATCGGTGCTTTCCCTTTGTCTATTACTATATGCTTCTAAGATTTCTAACATATGAGAAGTACTTGTAGTTTCTCTTCTTCCATATGGGGATCATGCACAATCCATGTTGATGTCCCAATGTTTGGTGGAGCTGGCACCTCCCATGGACACAATAGTTGTGGAAACATGCGGTTTGCTTTGACATACCATGTAGTAAACTACTGTCATTCCTCCTCATAGGCTATGGATTTATGTTTTAATTCATGGTAATTTGTTAGCCATCAAGCCAAATTTATTCCTACATCTCTTTGATCATGGTAGCTTGCTTTGAAAACTTCTAATTTAGAGTTTGCAACTTCTAATTTTTGCAACATTTTCTTATGTTCAGTAAAGTCTGTCTCAGACTTAACTTAAGTGGCAGCTACCTGTTTCTCAAGATCATTTCTCAGGTGCCCTAGTATTAACATGGCTAAGTTAGCATATCATAGATTTTCCAACACCATGTACTCCATTAAGTCTTGAATCTATAGGTCCTGACTTTTTAGTTCCACTTGGTGGACGAAGGCATATATATCCAATATGGCTTGCCAGTCAGTGTGTTGAGCACTAAAAAAGTGTTAATGTGAGTTTTAGCCATATGGATCTCCTTTTTGATTATTTCTTTATACATCCCCACCTACTCATGGAAGTGATCTTTCAACTTCTCCTACTTCTTGGCCTCATTCTACCATGCACTAATCTCTATTGCTGTCTTTTAATGGATAGTGTGGACCTCTTCCATAGAAAGGGTTCTATTTCCCCTAGCAAAGTGATTCATATCTTGGTTGACCTGTACTAATTATTCTTGCATTTGTTGAAAGATTTCTTCAAGAACATTTTTCTATTTTTCAATTGCTATCAACTGAAGATTTTTAGCAGCAAGTTGTTTATTCTCCTCTTGTAGGGCCTTGAGAGCCTTAGCATGTGCGTACATTTAAGCTTGTGCCTTGGAAGCATCCCAATTAGCCTATTCTTTCTCACTTGATACCTTTCTATTTTCTTTGAACAATTTATTTAGTTGCTTATTTCTAGAACATCCAATTGGTCAGCTGTTATGAATTGGAAAGGATCCCTTCATTCAGCTTGTAGGGTGATGAGCTTTTCCTATAGTCTTTGCAGCTCTACTTTTGCATGCTTGGACTTAACTTCAGCCATGACCAATTTTCCTTTACTTAAAATGAGGTTTGATTGTACTACTGTGACATATTGAGAGGAATTCATGACTTTTCCTGTTTGCAGCAAGTGATCCAATACATCCTCATGTTCTACAGAAGTCATTGAGGAACTAGCCAAAACTTGAGCATCACGTGCTCCCATGAAATATACTGGTGAGACAAAAGGAACATTAAAAGATTCTTTGATGTGCTCTACAATCACCTTTGTTGCACCTGCCACATCCTAGTGTTGCATGGCCACAATTGTGGCACCTTCACTAGTTTCTAATCTAACTTGGAAGGATGCGACATTCCCAGAGATCTACTGAGGCCATTGGGAATTTCCTCTTGAAATCAACAAAATGTGTCCACTTATAGGGTCAGCTGAAATAGTGGGCTACATGAAATTGTTACTAACCTTGAATAAATTCTTGGCACCATGAATCCCCCAACTAACCATCTCAATAATGGTTTTGAGGTGATTGATGGACGATCGATAGTCCTGTTGTGGCAGTGGCGATTGTTGGACTTGCTAGCTTATCAGTTACGTGCTGGGCCTTGCTTCCTGTTGTTGGCTAGGCCTTGTCATTTGAGATGTAGTGGTCCAACTATTCAATTTTCTTCTTGCTCTAATTACTTGCCAACATTTTTCCTTGGCATCAGTGGTTTGAGTAATTCAACATATGAAGCATTTTTGGCTTTTCTACGAACATCATTCATATAGCCCAAAATTCTAGCACATCTGCACAGCTTCTTGATCAGATAAGGGAAAGGTGAGGCAAGATTTCCTATTTTTCTTTCTTCAAATCACCTTAGTATTTCTATCAAATATAAATGGGGCAAATTTGCATTAAATTTTCCCATCAAAATTGCACTACCCCATGCCCCATAAGTAGATAGTCTGTTTAAACCTTTGGTGGGGAAAATGTGATAAGTGCTGATCTTGAAGTAAATCCTCTCTTCCAGGGTCAATTCTCCATAAGCTTTATTTTCTTTGTCATAAGTCCATTTCAACCATAACTTTCTTGTGTCTGCGTTTGAGCAAGTGGATAGATGAGAAACTTTTGATCCTTCATTTGGAAGATTTAAGACCTTTGCAATGGCCCTTGTAGAGAAATCAATGAGAATGCCACCTACATTGGAAATGGTGCCTTCTTCCTTGCCATGCCAAAATTGGTATGTCTCACCCAAATACTAGTCATCACTTTCCAAGAGAATGGGCCACAATGGAAATGCCTTAAGTTGAGTCTTCATTGGTTTGGGGGAAAACTTGGTGAAAGGCTTGAAATTGAGCTCCATGATCATGGTTGAGAAGGTGGACTTCTCCTAAATGGCTTGGAGACATTCTGGGGACAATGTGAGATGTTGCGTTGGTTCTGGGGCTCTAACTTCTCCACCTTCCATGTGGCTATATTGCACTATCATAAGGGCTTCCTGCTGAATGATGAATGAGTGTGCTTCCTACTTTGCATGTTTTACATGATGTCCCTGGCCTTTGCCTCCTCTTAGGCATTTAGCTACTCCTTGCAAAGGTCCTGCTCGATCTTCTCTTTTTGGGGCCATTTGTAGTTACACAAAGATCAACTATTACTACGGTTGTGTAGAGAAAATTTTATCAACTCATACCTTACTCATTGCCTTAGTTAAGAGTCCATAATTACATAGTGTGATTTTAGATTTAGAAATATTTCCAACAAGTGGCTTCAAAAGGTGTTATTGTTGATCTTACATCATTGGGTTTCATCAATTTTTTTACATGTGGCATTTACAATCATTTAGGTGGCCTAGGTGATTGATGAAAATTAACTTGGCATTTAAAAATAAAATGTTTCTTTAGTAAATATTAAATTTATTACCCCTATGATATCCTTTGGATGATAGCAAATTTCAAAAAAAGTATGTGCACTTCCTACTACAGTACCTCCCCCATGACTAAGTGGAACACTCCAGGTTCAAATAGGATCAGAATGAACTGAAATCAAAATGTTAGGGAGCTAGATATTATGCTTGGGAGATGGACAGGTAAAGCTCTAAGTCACAAAGGAAAATTTCAACAACTCCCCTAGTGGCAAATGAAGGAAATGAATGTTTAAGCTATCGCGTCCCCACCAACATGCACCGAATGCAAGGATTGAGTGAAAATAATGAATTTTTGATATTTAATGGAGGATTTTAGATTAAATTGGATGGTCTAGGGTATTTGGAAAATTAATTTTGAGGCACCAGAAGTGTGTCATGATGGAGTCATATATTAAAATTTTTGAAAAGGAGGTAGGATGAAGGGTGTATAGTAATTGTTGAGGAATGATTGATTAAAATGATAAGGAAAAGGATAGTTTACTTAGGTGAGTAGTCAGAGGGTGAAGATAATGCGGTCATGTGAAACAAGGAAAAGTTACACAAGTTACACAAGTTACACGAGTGGATCCTCCCCAAAGTAAGCTCTAGCCTATGATGCCCTTATGGAACCACACCTCTAATGTTCGTGGGCACTAGAGAAGTTGAATGCAACATATACTTGTGAACAAAACATACATGTTAGAACCATCAAATTGAGATAATAACTCTACATTATACCAAGCACAAGTTATGAACATTTAGAAAATGAGATGAGATGGACTGCTGATAAGTGGTGAGGTACCCCTACACTCAACCATACGAATATGAGCGTTTTCATGCATGATCTGGTCGAAATCCATAGACGGAGTAGTTGTGGCACCTAGAAAGTTAGCCTTAGGTTGCACTTCACTATCTTCCCACTTGGACTAGTATTATCTTTATCATGTATGGTTTAGTCCTAAGTGAGGTGTATGATGTGGTTCCTATTCTAATGCTACTCCTGAAGGCAATGGAAAGTAAGATTAACTAAGCTAGGAGAAAGGGTAAGAGAATCTAATTTAGCCTAAGTGAGATGAGCATCCATTCCTTGATTATCTGTACACATCTTGGACTTCGTGCACAACTACCACTAGGATTACCAAGCACAGATCCTAGGTACGCTACTGGGTTACCAAGTATTCACACTTAAATGCTCGTAATCAAGTCGTCCTCATTCCACGTTTCAACATGAGATAAGGGTGAGAGGATTTAACTAAGAAAGTAATAAATAAAAAATAAATAAATAATTAATTAAACTAAGTAAATGCTGCAATGATGAAGTAATCTCGATCTTTATTTCTGGTCATGTGTGTGTCCAAGTACGTCACACTTGGATAAAGGATGTCGTACAATTACATTCACCACATTGTGGGCAGACACTGGAAAATATTCTAACTCTGGAGGGAAAAAATTGCCAGAGTATAGCTATAATCTAAAATAAAACTGAGAAACAAGGGAAAGCCACCTCTTATTTATAGAACTAGTGGCAGGCTGCGATATCACGGCCCATGGGATATCACGGTAGTGATATCACAGCCACTGCGATATCACTACTGTGATATCATGGTAGTGATATCATAGCCAGCAAATTCATGACTCATCATACCCCCACGACTGAATGAAATCTCGTCCTTGAGTTACAGAGAGGACAAGCTCCATTGATTACATAGTGGATAGGTATGGGATTTTTGACTAACTAGAATGGATTCATGCTGTAGTGTGGAGTCAGAACAAAATTGAGACACAACACAAAAGAATATCCTATGATTACAAAATGGTGGAACTCATGTAGTTCTTGGTGATGGTGGCTCCTCCATAGGTGTCTTTCCCTTTTCTTGTGCTCCAGGTCTAGGGATTTGATGGCATTGAAGTATGACTTGGAGTTTCTCCTCTTGTAAGGCCTTGAGTACCATGGCGTGCATGTAAGTTTGCACTTGTGCCATAGATGCATCCCAGTCAGCCTTCTCTTTTTCTTCCACCACCCTTTTATTCTCTATCAATAGTTTATTAAGTTGCTCAGTTCTGAAAGTGTCCAGCTGGTTCTAAGAAACTTTTGGCCCTGTATTCGGAAGGTTTAATGCTTCCAAAATGGCTTAAATAGAGAAGTCAATAGTCACACCATAATTATTAACCATGGTGCCTTCTTTATTGTGCCAAAATTGGTACATTTTCCTTAAGTACCAGGCACCGCTTTCAGAGAGGGTAGGCCTTGATTATACAACAACAGGGTCTTCTTGGTGGATACTAAATGATTTTTCCTCCTACTCTGCATGTTGTTCAGCAAGAACTTATCCTTCACCTCTCCCATGTCATTTGATCGTACCTTGAGCAATACCTTCCTATTATCTGTGTTTCGAGGTCATCTGCAATCACATAGGACCAATCATTAGTAAGGTTGTTATCAAAGTTAGGTTATACCTTACTACTTGCCTTAATAGATTTACTTTATTTCCGTGTGATGTTAATTATTGGAAGAACATGTCCCCAAAAGATTATTATGTTGAGTCATATTTGCTTAGGTGGTTTGCAAATTTAATTTTTTGGTATAGCTGAGGGGATGAAATTGTTTTTGACACATTTTATTCTTAATTTTGCAACTAATTATTAATTAAGGCAAAACTTTCAATATTTGTGGTGTGAAATTTATCAATAAGGACCTTGGATGGTAGAGAAAAAGGCTATGTGATGATTCATAGGAACATTGAATCGAAGGGATAGTAATAAGGGAAAGAATATAATGAAAAATACATTGAGGATAATAAATGGTGTGTGTGAGCTGTGTCATAAGTGAAAATTACAAAAGATTACACAAGTGGATCCTCCCCAAAGTAGGTTCCAACCTATAATGCCCTTGTGTAACCACACTTAAAGTGTCCATGAGTACTAGAAGGGTTAAATGTAATCTACACTAACTCCACAAAACACACACATGTAAATATCACTAGAATGAGGTAAGAATTCTATGTTACACACGACATGAGCTACAATTACACAAACAGTGAGATGAGACGAAATATAGAAAGGGAGTGTAGAGATTGGGACATAAGGTAACTGACCCAGGGCACAATGAATCTTGTATGTAAAGCATGATTAAGGTGTCATTAACCCATCATTCCAAGATCAGGACCAAGTCCATTCCTCTAATCAGTGACATTGAATTGTTTCATCCCATGATGAGCAACTATGAGAGTACCATAACAACAAGGCATATGATCACTTGGTGTTTTATTCAAGGGAGGAGTAATTTTTTTGTGTGGGAATTCCTTCTTTTTTTTTTCTCAATTACTAAATCTAGAGAAGCCACCAACATTTAGGCATGGGTGCATGTCTTTCCAATGGGACCCCCTAGAATAGCATTGGGTTTTTGAGTGCCCTTTTGATTACTCTTACTCCCATTTTCCATTAGATCTACAAGGATCTTAGTACAACCATGTTGCATGATAACTCCCACAAATGTCACCAAAGAGAATCCAAAAGTCCCCTTTATGTCACACCCTAATCATTCTCTCTTAGTCCATCCTTCTTCATTTTGGGTACAATGAACACAAAATTAATTTTAAGTTTTTAAAAATGTCAAGAATATCACTATACCCTTGAACAGAACCTCTTATTTGTAGAATGGATAAGTGGGTGTAATGGGCTCACTGTTCCAAATAATTAATCACTCATGACTTAATAACATAGAACACACCTCAAACAATGATCCACATGAACTTACAAAAAGCGTAAAAAGACAAAAATACTAAAAGACAAGAAGATAAAACAAGAAGTTGAAAAATGAAAAACTAGAAAAAAAAACATTGTAAAATTAAAGAAAATAAAAAGTGGTTATTAATCCTGCTTGTTATTAGAATGGGGGATATCCCCCATAATTGAACAGTTGAGGATGGCAAGGATTAATAAATGGAAGATGTGGATCCTTGCATGTTGGAAGTATTGGAACTTGGCCATACTTACCCCATAGGGGTTCACACACTTGATTATAAAGAGCATAGTGGGACAATTTGTACAATGTAGTTCCCAGATAATGAGTTGACCCACTATGATATTTGGGATTGTTAGATGGTTTATAAGGATCGGGTTGTCACTCTCTTTTTTTATGTTCATTGGGCCGTATTGTTGTTGGAGTGTGAGTTGGTGGCCCTGATGAAGTTACATGAGGCATTGGGTTCAAAGATAAGGGTGCACCACAGTGTGGGACTTGTGCTGAGTTGGAGGATGTAGTGGCCTCGAAATTGTGTTGTCCCTTCTTACGATAATGTTTAAAGAAGGGACGCTTTGGATGTCGAGGAGGCTTTTCACTACTGTTGGTAGTAGCAGCACAAGTGACATTCATGGGTTGTTGCA
>MNCI01016660.1:764363-800935 GCA_015680685.1 Gnetum montanum | reverse complement strand
GCGTAGACTAGGCAGTTGAACAAAATAGGAAATTTTCAAGAACTTACAGTACTTGGCAAAGTTGGCTGAATCTCTTTAAAGTAAGTCATTTGTAGTTCACACACAATGCAATTGTTACATTTTACACAACCACACGTCGCAACAGCACACACACATACTCACATTAACTACTGAGTTTATTTGGAGGTATCTAGGCCTTGGTGTTGCCAGAGACCAGCAGGCACCTAAATCCTGTTCGAGGATACTCGTTGGCGGTTGCGTCCCAAACGGTCGCCAACACTTTGTTTAACAAGCTTGATGCTAGTGCCAAGTATTATGTTATGTTGAACTAGGTGTGGATCAAGTCTAGGCATGTCCTCATAGGACCATGTGAAGACTTTGATATTCGTTGATAAGGATTTGGTGATATCTTGGGCAAGTTGAGGTTCAAGTGAGGAACTTAGTTTTAGGGTTTTTCTTCTCACTGTTATGGGTTGTAATGGGGATTTCCACTAGGGAATCCACTGTGATGTCTCCAGCTTCTAGATCTGGAGTTTTAATGATGTGGTCAATTCATTTCAAGGTTTTTTCATCTAAGGCTATGTATTCTATAAGGTCTCTGAGCTTGAGATCTAGGCATTCATAGTTGATTGGTTAAATGACATTGCTAAAGGGTTTATTTAGGCTCAAGGGTAAATCAAACTTTTGTCATAGCTCCATGGTTCAATCCTACATGTCAAAGGAAGCACATTACATGACATCTGTATAGAATATTGGTCAAACAATAATAAAATAAGATAAAATAGGATAAAATATTATATGAATTTTTATTTTTGTCATTGTATTAGTAAATTAGGCAATAAGTTAGTATAAACATCATGAATGCATAAACTAATAATATTCTAATATCAAAAGTTCTATGATAGGACCATATCCCCACATGATAAGCATTTTTAGGAAGAATTGACATCGTATAGGCCATATCTTCTTGGTTTAACAAATTTTTGGGCAAAATCTCTATTTTAATAGCATATTAGGAATTTTAGACTAGGATTTACATAGGCATAGCCTATTTCATTGATAATGTTTTTGAGCTATTAGTGTGGGATCCATAGGTTGCATGTTCCCCAAGAAATCAACAATTGTTACAATTTACATGGAACTTTACATAGTGACAATGTATTTGCTCATGGCTTGGTATTTTCATCAACATCTCCCTTGTATTCAGTAGCATTTTTATCTAGGCTTGGTATTTTCTTGGTTTTTGGAAAATTTTGACAAGAACGAAGGTAGAGGAAAGGATTGAATAATGTTTTTGAGCATTTATGCTAGAGTAGTAAAAACCCATCATTTTTGGGTAGTGCTAAGAAGCTAGGAGAGCAGTGTTTGGGAATTTATGCTAGAGAATTGTAAATCTTAGCATTTTTAGAAGTCTAGATGATGTAAGAAGAGCATAATATTTGCTCATGCTTAGCATAGATAGGGAAAGGTAAGTAGCATTTTTGGATTTTTCATGGTTCCAAGGGCTAGTGTTATTGTAGTTTTGTGTCTATAAGGAAACATTATTAGGGTTTTACACCTAGAAAGAGTAATTTTTTTATTTTTTCTTAGTTCTAGGATGAGTGTTTCTACTTTCTTTGCCTTGAAAGGCATCGTTTTCTTGTTTCTAGGCATAGAAGAATAACATTTTTATGTCGTGCTTTTTTAGATGGAAGAAAGGTGGTGTATATGTTTCCCTTGGGAAACTTTAGGGTGTTATAGGTCTTCTAGCTTAAAAGGTAATTTTGGTGTGACTCTTGGCCTTGGAGGCTAGCATTATTGATTTTCTTGTCCTCTACAGGCCCTAACATTTCAATCTTTCCTGAAACACCACCAAATTTGCAAGTTGTAACCTTTGTAACCCCATAGCATGAAACTTAAGGCTAAACTTCATTGTAAATGTGAAGATTATAATCCATGAGATGCAATCTCACATAATTTATACTTTTGGAGCTAAAAAATGCTCATAAGTGGTCAAAGCCTCATTCCCCAAGTGAAAAAAGTCACATAATGTCTATATTTCGGCTTGGGGAGGTTAAAATGGCCTTTGGGATGCCAAAATTGGCAATTTGATGGGTTTTATGGGGTGGGGGAGGGGGGGGGGGGGGGGGGGGGGGGGGGGTGGGAAGAGAGAGAGAGAGAGTGCATGGAGGGGTGTGGCATCATTCATGTCTAATGTGTGGGGTATAACCCTTAATACTCAGTGTTGATACTTCATGGCCAAGAGCTTAACACATCACCAACTTTAGCAAGGATCTTGCACATGACCATTGCTATTGAAAGGTCCATTGTGGTGGAAAGATCTAGCATGGATGAAATTCTTGTTTACTATTTTTAGTAAATAGAATAGCTTTGGTGCCATGGGGATATAACACTTACCCCATATAATCACCCCCTAGATTTGAACACCCACCACACATATATGTAGCTAGAATTTAAAGTAATCATGTTAGAATTTGCAACACCAATTAAGCATAATTTACAGCCAAATTTATGGCCAAAACCCTATACAAACCAAGCCCCAATACCATATAGAGGTTCCACACTTTGCAATTTTTAGCCATTTTTTACATTTAAGAGCTCTTTCATACTTGCAAATATAGAGCTTCTTGAATCTCCAACATGAAATCCCCTTGCATACATTGTTATCCCTTTACCCCCTTGTAAGGTCTGTGAGATTTTTGTGCCAACATTGTGCACTTGGAAACAAAAATTTACAACATTTCTCAATTGGCTAGTTAAAATCCCTTACACCTCTCACCCCCTACATAAACAATGTTGTAGATTTGGTGTGGCACTAGTGAGGTTTGAAAGCATTGGGAGTGTTCAAAACTTCTAGATCATGAAGTTAATCATTGCAGTTTCAACAGACTTTGAACCCTCATAGAAACAAACCCCCCTACTACATAGGTAATCTTGTATACATTTTTTGTACCTCCTTTATTCTTTTGAAATCAAGTTTACAATTTTATTTATGTGTAAGCTTGTTAATTTTTTATTTCATGTTGGCATAATTTCTCTTCTAGATCTGTATTTGGAATTTTATTTTTGTTACCTCCATTTTACATTTTGTAAGTCCCTCTATGAATTGCTAGATTGTCTAGGATACCTTGGATCCTATTTTTCATTGAGACCCTTGGAATCTAGGATGAAGGCTATCACACTAGGAATTCCTTGGTTCCTCCAGCAACCAATATTTTTAGTCACTATAATTTTGTAGTGCTAGAAGGAGGCCTCCACCTAAATTTTGCATCCAATCTTGTATGCTCATTGCCAACATTGATATGAAAGTGTCAGATTTGTAATTTTTAGTCAAAAATTTTGAATCTACATAAAACCCAATGCTACCCCCATATCCATCATAACCAAAACCTAGTGTGGAAGTTTTAGGTGTTTGGAATTTTAAAATTTTCACAATAGTTGCTATGAATTTTAAAGCTAGCCTAGGTTTTCTATTTGATCCTCTACCCTTTTGCTACCAAAATTTTCCAAGGAGGACAACGTTGGTAGTTTTAATAACCAAATCCCATCTCCACTTTGCTATGAAAATTTTTTAGCAAAAGCAATGTTGACAATCTTTCTAAAATCCATTTTGCTTCTTTTTTTCTTAGTAGAAAATAAACTTTCCAAAAAGTAAACACCCCCACCAATGTTGGATAGAAAGGAGTAAGACCTCCCATCTTACCATTCTTTATTTCCCCCTACTACATTGGGCATAGGTGCAGTTAGGAAGCCTATAGTGGGTGGATTTTGATACCACCTTTTTCCATTTTTAGTAAAGGGGTATACCCCCTTTGACAACAACCTTACTATTTATAGTAAATAACCTGTTTTTAGCCATTTTTATCATTCTTAACTTTTTGTCATTTCCACTTGTTGGAATTTTCACTTTTGCTCATCCAATTATAGCTTATATTCAGCCTTTTTTTAGTCCATCATGTTGTTCAACAAATCAATCATCTTTTACTTTAACTTTACTAACAATATGTTTAAATAGTAAGCCATAACAGTCTATGACCCTAAAGACCCTAACATGGATAAATGTAGGCAATCTTTGCGAATTAGGGGGCAAAGTCCTAAGTTCTCGGTGATAAATGAAGATAATTATAACTACATTTATGCCAAAATCTAGGTTGGCATGTTGATTCCATGAATGAAAGTAGAGGAAAAAAGGGCATACAAGCTCATATGTTAAGATGGAAAGAACTATATTCCTTCCTTGTATGATCAGATATCCCTTATTAAAACTTATGCACACATCCTATATTAGCTAATTTAGATGAATGAGTAGGAGGAGAAGCCTAGCTTGGAGGAGGAGAATATAGAAGAGGATTAGTTTAGGGTAGAATCCAAACATGAGAACATCCTAGGTGGGTTGTTTTAATAAGAAACCCCCAGGACCACAGTGCCTACCTCCACTTCCCCTATCTTCTCCATTGAATAGATGCCAAAATCCTCTACCCCTTCCTACCTAACAATGTTTGGATTCATACTAGTCATTGCCACAAATTAGGAATAGTTGGTGCCTTAGTCTACAACATTCCATATTGCCATGTCATTTTCCACCTAGCTAATCACTCATGTGGGGGATCACCATGGAACCCCAAGAAACCTAGGTGTCACATACGTCTTTTGTGCCATTTGTGCCACAAATACTAACATGAAAGTGATTCTCTATGTTTGGCCCACTAACCACAACAATAACACACCCTCTATCCTCCATGCCACAATCGATAGTGAGGTCATAGGCATTCTAACAAATGCCACAACCTTTTTTGCAAATCTTGAAACCAACAAGGACACCCTAGGGCTTGGATTAGGCCTTTCAAATGATCCAGGACCTGATGGAGGAGTTGAAGAGGCTTAAGCACTCTACATCTAAGAGCATCAAGATCATGGACTTTTATCAAGATGATCCCATCAGTCCTGTGGTTCCATCTTTAATGAGTCCTCCTAGTGTTCCTATTTTACAATCCATGAAATATAATGGTGAATGTGATTCCAACGCTCACCTCATAACCTTTCGATCCAAGTGCTTATTATTGTAATCAATCATAAGGATATTCCATATGTTCCTTATAGGTAAAGTGCTTAACTGGCACTATGCCTTACCTAGAGGATCTATATTCTCTATAGAAGATCTTATATCATAATTCGTTAACTACTTCAAGTACAACTCAAAGCCTGACACCACACTTGACCGATTGATGAAGGTCAAGCAAGGATCACTTGAACTAGTATGTAAGTTCATCCAACGATGTAATAGTTTGCTCAATGAGATATTGGAACCTAATCTAAAACCCAACTTCTAACTAGATTCAAAGGGGTAGCTAATGATTCTATCAAGTCTAAGTTGTACTACCTTGATTTATGGTCACTTAGTCAAGCCTTTTCCCAAACTAAGAACATAGAGGATGTCACAGAGGCTAGCCATGATTTTGCCTACATGGTGTACAAGAACTAGCAAATAGAGATGTAAATCAAACAATGCAATGATGGAAATAATGGCTAAGGAAATCAAAACAACTAACTAGAGGCCAAATGTGAATCCATCCATGGCCCATGCTAACAACCTAAACAACTAGCCATCAACCTTTGAGGTCACTGCATTGACCTCGTTTAGATCCAACTTTGAGTGGAAGGATAGGATGAAATACACTAGATTTCCTTTGAAGTTATATGAACTCTTATATCAACTATTGAAAAGTGGGCATATACAATACAAACAAATGAATGAAATTGCTCATGAAAGGCTATGTGAGATAGCCAAAGACCCCACTTGAGAAATAAAATATGATCCTCAAGTAAATAAATATTTCAGGCTTGATTACTTTTTCCATTATCATCAATTGCCTGGACACAACACTAATTTCTATATTGTGCTAAAGGATGATCTACAAAAAATAATAGATAGGGGAGAGTTGGTACTAGATTCTTCTAACCTTAACCAACTATAGAACTAGTCAATGCAAGTATATAAAGATTCATTGAACACCAATAATAGTACATATGTTATATCGATGTTCAATGTTGATGACAAATGGAGGCCTACAAGGGAACCATTTATGATTCAGGTACCCCCTTGCAACAAAAGGGATTCTTCCATTTCCACCAACTCAAGACCTCCTTTTGTTGTGAGGATACCATCATGGATGTCCCCTAAGGAGCCCTTTGTCATCAAGATGCCCTAGCCCACTACAACCTAGTTAGCTCGTATAACTAAGTAGTGACCTCCCATGGTGGCTAATGCCACAACATCTTTCTCACAAAACAAAAATGATAACTAAAATGCCTGATCCAAGTAGAGGAAGGAGCATAAGAAAACGATTAGTAGTAAGTATGACAAAGAGGTTAAGGCATAGAAGGAAGTGGATCCACTAAAGTGTACTTTTATATCATTAGTACCCATGACCTCTGCAACCTAGGCTACTTTGACAAGAAAACCATAGGAGGAAACTAAGAGCCAAGGGAGAGGAAAAGAGGAAAAGCCACACCAACCAAAAATGGAACTATGCATTTCGGTGTACATGAAGGAGGTTAAGCACAACTAGGATGACAAGCCCATGGCCAATGATAAAAAAATCCTAAATGTGATGGAGCAAGTTAAGTAGTCTGTTAAACAAAAAAACACAACCTTAAGCTTGTATGAATTGATCATGACTTTTGATACACATCATGAAGCACTAGTATATGTTGACTTCTATCCCTATTAGTGAGGACATTCCCACTAATGAATAATCCACTCATGAAATGATGGTGCCTTCTTTACCTAGGGAGACAAAGTTGACATTGTTGGTATTTCATGATAGTGAGGTAAAATCAGTCCCCAAAATGGTGAAGTGACCAAGGCCCCTCTTTTCTTCACAATCCAGGTGGGGTAGTACAAGGTGCATTAGATGCACGTGGATGATGGAGCTTCAAAAAATGTCATCCCATGCTCCATAGTTGAGCATTTAAGCTTGACTGAGTAAATACAACATACAACAACATTAGCTCTCAAGTCCTTTAATGGATAATGGGTTGTTGTTAAGGGGTCTATCTTCTTAGAATTTGTGGTAGGAAAGCAATTCCCTACAACTAAAAATTTCTTGGTGGTAGAGGAAACACTAGGATTTAACCTTATCTTGTAATGACCTTGGTTGGCTCAACTGAGAGTTGTATCCTCACATATCCATCAAGAGATTCACCTTTTCTCTAAGGGAGGTGAAATCATAATTCATGGTGATAACATAGTTCCTATGGCTATTGACAACATGGATATATAGGAAGGGTCTAAGGTGGAGTTTTAGGAAGAAACTTCCAACCAAAAAGTCAAGCAACCTAAGAGAGTGGAGAAGGTCAAAAATGACAACAATGGGTCATATGACATGTTATGGTAAGAACTCCCTTTCAACATCATTAGTGAAGGGGATGTGGAGTACAAACTTATGCAAAACAAGTCGTACATGTTTCCTAATCTCTCAAAGATTAGAAAGCATTTTCATAAGTAATGTACATCCATAATCCTTCCATCCTATGCCTATAACCATACGTATTTATAGCTAGTTAGCCTAGGTTCTCTTATTACATGTTTATGCTTTGTTACTTGATTTATTTTAATCTTTTTCCATATCTAGCCTTAAACTAGCATTATTGCATGACCCATCGTGGCTTAAACCTTTCAAGAAATCCCTATCCTATGGGCATTTATAACCTTGGACTAGCCATTTTTAATACTTATAGCCAATATAGCCAATTTAGCCATATACAACATGGCCATTTACAATGTTTATAACTTTCAAACCTCAAAACCATAAAGCCATGATAAAATTACAACACTATAATAATATAGGCAAAAATAAAACCAAAACTTAAAATTTAAAATGTTTATAATGGAAATAGCCATAGCCATACTATGTGATAAAAATTTCCAAATAATAATAAACAATAATCATAAAATCATCCATAACATATTTTTGGCTAACACTAGCCATCAACATCAATAAACATGAACATCATGCTGACAACAATAAGTAAAAACTCATGGATAACTAGGGGATTCTAAGAGGCACTTGGAGAAAGAGGTGGTGGATTATCATCACCCTTGCTACTAGGGCCACCAATGTCTTCTAGTGCTTGAAATATAGCAACATAAAGCCAATCAGTAATCAAACAACAAGCCTATAACTTAAGAAAAATTAAAAAATATATATATATATATATATCACACTTGTGGGGAATATGACTCAATGATCTCCTAGGGAAGATGTTAAAGACCAATCTCCAAATGATGGAGAATCTAGTTCTCCATCATGTTGGCCCAGTTAACATCCCCAAGATTGATACCTATGAGGATGTTTATTAAGTCCACTCTTGCCCAATTAGGAAGGTTCCATGATACTATAGCCATAGAAGTCTCACTTGTAGCCATGGTGATCTTAAGAGTAGGATATGTGGCCACTATGAGAGTGCTATCAAAGCTAATAAGTATTGTTAACATAAATCCCCTAGATGAATAGCTCTCTCTTGTGTCATTTACTCAACTCCTCCTTAAGCCACTTAACGTATGTCTCTCAATCAACCTTATACTTTCTATTATGATCCTTTTATATATTGCCCCATTGTAGGACCTAGGCATAATAGTTCTTTCAATCCTTGGCTTTTCAGAAGATTAGATCCATCTACATTTATTTCTTTTCCATCTCTCTAGTAAGTGTCACCTTGTCATGGATGATGCTCTAGTAGTGGACTCATGTGATCTCTTTGATTTGTAAGTTCTCTATGTTAGCCACTTTGGCTTCCACAAAGGCCTTGTGGATATCCTTGATTGTCTTAGCTTGTCACTAAGTCTCCTTTCTCAAGGCCACAAATTTTTTTCAAAAGGATTTGTTGGACCTTTGGAACTCCCATGACGTTTTTGTGCATGAAATTGCAAGATTAATGGCAATTTTATTCAACATCAAGGGTACATTTTAAACATCAGAGGAAAGCTTTAGCAAGGAGTCAAACTCGATGTCATGGCTAGGGTTCCACGCTACTAATGGAACTATAAGTAACACATAATCATAAATATAATTATAAGCATACTTTACAACTAAATATATATATATAATATGGCAAGAAAACTATGATAAATAAAGCATAGTTCTTATTGATCTTAGGTGCAACTTGTTGCAACTAATCAATGATGTCTTTGGCCACTCCAGGCATGAACACCATCTTGTCTGAGATCTCTAGCTATGGTTTCACTTGAACCTTAGGTGTAAAGGCCTTTGCTTGTGGCTCAGGAACTATGACAAGCATAGTAATTATTAAATGGTTGGAACAAAAACTAAACTTAAAACCATATAATATAACAAGTAGCATTAAAGTGTGTGCATAGTTGACTTCTCTTCCTCCTTTGGAATGACATTGGGGGATGCACTTGATAATGGCTCATAAAACAAGGCATCTAGGTTGTCTAGATTAATGTTGGCTAATCCTTTAGCCTCATGTTGATGTAAGAGTGCCTCCTTTTCATGCCTTTGTTCCTTCATAGCTATGGCAATAACATGCCTCTATGCCTTCTCCACTATAGTAGTTGCACACCTTTGCTCTTCCTCTATAGTGGTATCTTAGGCTGCCATGTCTTGAAGCTTATCTACAACTATTATGCATAAAATGGATTAGCACATGAAACAAAAATATAGCTATCAAACATAAAACATAGAATACCCAAAACATAGTTAATACATACCGGTGACTACTTGGTGTGACTTTTTAAGCCTCAAATTAAGCTTCTTGATGAAGGGTTGCTCTATTGCTATTTCTACTTCCTGTATAGGTCATTTAAATTCACCTTGGCTATCTCATCAACCTTGAAGCATAACTCTTGAGCCCTCTTGATGTTAGAAAACACTATGAGATGCTCTCTTCCATGCTGTTAGGGGAAGCACACTGACTACCACTAACTCCCTTAGTGGTCACAGATAGTGATTCCCCCACATCCTTTTTTGGATTTTGGGCTTTCATGATTGGATAAATGTGCTTTATTCAAGGCCTAGAGAGTTGGTCTAGGTTTTGGCTCATCCATCATCAATTTCTCCTCACTACCAAGAACTCCACAAACCTCTTTAAATAAGTTGAAAAAATGCATAATGCATGTGGATTATTATAGAGGCATCGGAGTTTGAGGATCCCCTTCCAAAGCCCCATAGCCAAAGAAGTAGCCTAGTTAAACATGGTGCCCTCCATCAGGACCTTCTTAAAGGTCCATCCTTGTGCAATTTTGATCACCTTATTTTGTGATATTAATTTAGGAAAGGCATGGGATTAGAACAAAGAATAAGATTATTTTTCTTCAAAATTTGTGAAGCCATCCAAGACAAGCCTGGAGTAGCCCTTATTGAGCCTAGACCACTCCTCAACTTCCTCACGATGGTTAGCGTGATTCGCTAGTTTGGTAGAAACCTTCATCCCATCAACAGGAACACCAAAAAAAATCATAGAAGGTCTCATTATTGATAGGAATTGTGATCAGAATGCCTTGTACTATAGTGCTAAATTGATTGGCTCTTGCATCAAAGAAGTCAATGACATAAAGCATCTTTGTAGTAGGGGTGGAAGGGATATGTGCCATTAAAAGATCAAGCAAGCCTACACATTCAATGTTCGCTTGGATGCTTCTAGGTGCTTGTCTCCTCAACCACCTTTGTGCTAGCACCACCTTAGTAAATTTTAGGATGAGGGTATCCTTCAAGCATCATAAAAGGGATAAGGTAATGTCAAAAGAAGTGGAAGGTCCTACAAGGCAATAACAAATGCTTAGCATCAACATAGGCATGCATAGAAAAACCAAAATATAACTATAGAAACACTATGCATAACATAGAAAATCATTCTTATTCTCACCTTTATTCATCTTGTTTAGTGAAGATTGTGTGGGGGTCCCAACAACAACATCCTTCTTCCTAACATTCTTGAGGATCACCCACTAGCTATGTGTAGTATCGGTAGCTACACACTTCTTGTGGATAGGGTTGAAGTTAATAGTGTATTTATCAAAGTCACTTCTTAACTAATCATGCACAATAGTTATAATCTTGGGGTCTTTGGTAAATACATTTAATGTGGTTTGAGCTACCACCAAATTTTGATCATTAACCTTGTACTTGCAAGAAGTTCATAGAACCAACAAGTTAAGAAAGGTGACTAAACTAGTAAAGCCAAAATGTTAGAAACCTATAATAACCATGCTTACCCCCGTAGTTAGTACATCGTGCTAGGAAAGTTTTTAAATAATTTTTAAACTCTATGTGCCATCATCAGAGTATTATTACCATTATATTAAGAATACTCTAGTGTGCCCCAAATCTCTAGGAAGGAACGTGTATTGACAATGTCCCTAGTCTTCATCGACTTTCCTACTACTTAGGTTTTAGGATTATCAATTATAAACTTGATGATTAGTCATGCAAACTGAAATAGCACTAATTTCGGCCTTACACTCTGAAATGTGAACAACCCAGAGCCTTTTAAGCTTTCGGGAGGTAAAATTTGAATAAGGCATGGAACTCATGCCCAGCTTTCTCAAGCCAACTTGCTCACACTTGCTCATGCTTGCTCACACTTGCTCAAGCTTTCTCAAGCTAGCTTGCTCACACTTGCTCAAGCCAGCTTGCCCTCAGCGTGAGTAACTCTAATGACTTTAAGATTAAGTAAAAAATGGTCCAAATTTGAGGGTGCGAGCCATCATAAAGGGCCACTGATGTCCACTCCAAGTTTCAACATTCAGGAATTTAAATTTCAGGATAAATTGTACACATTTTCTCACTCATGCTGATGGCCACGCTGAGGTCACGCTAGTAGTGTGAGTACAGCATGAGCAACCCTGAGAGGCTCAAAACTGAGTTGAAATGATTTGACTTCAAAGGTGCAAGTCATCCTCAGGGTTCATGGTTAACAACTTCAAGTCCTGGCTTCTAGAATTCTAGATTTTAGGTCCAAAATTACAAGTTTTTGTAGCTCACGCTGTGGTCATGCTGAGCTCACGTTGGCAATGTGAGTCTAACGTGAGCTACCAAAAGTGGTTTCAAACAAGGCATATCCAAGCTTAATTTTTGACTTGTAGATCACTCTCAAGGTCAATCACAGTTAGGAAATTTCTGTACTCAGGAAATAGGCTTCAAAGATCAAAAATTGGTGTAAAATATGTCATTTTTAGCTCACTCATGTTGAGGTCATGTTGGCAGCATGAGTACAACGTGAGTGCAGCATGAGTACTGATCATGCTTGGTCAAAAGCACACAAAACACATGCTAAGGACATACCAAGACAAAATCAACTCATTTTGGAAGCTTTGATAAAAGAGAGATGCCTCAAACAACTACAAAACCACTCAAATTGACATCCTGTAGCAATCAATTCAGGGATCAAGAAGTTTCAAGTGAGCCAGAGTCAATCTCTCTTGTTGTACATTATCATTTTCATTGTAAATTTTCATCATTTGTTAGCTTTTGAAGCTCTTATGCTCCAAATTGTATGTGCTTCCATGAGCATAAGCTAGCTTGAGTAAGCTAACACACACGCTGTAAGATACAATGCATCTGGTCAAGAATGTAGCTTGCCTACACACGTCCAATTCACATACAATTGTTCATCAGACACATGTTACTTGATCTATTTTCCTCTCATTTCTCAGCCATTGATTCCATCTATGAGTTCTGCACCCGAGCCTAGCCAAACCTTATAAATACCCTGTCAATTCACATAAATAGGGTTGGCAATTTTGAAAGTTGAGGGCTTAGAAAACACAGACCAGCAATCCTTGGAGGCTTGGGCGCACTTGACTCCTAGCATCAAAGAACTTCTAAAACACATCACCCCAAGGCTTAGCACTTGACTTGTCATCCACACGTGTAGCTACACTTTGACCAATGCACACCCTTTCTAAACAATACAATACAGTTCATTTTACCTTCCATTATATTGTCTACTCTATTTTACATTCAGTTTACATTTTGTTTGCAATACTATTCTCTATACGATCTGTTTTCATTTTGTGCGTCACTATTACATTTCGAACATCAGTTACGATAACCCCAGCACAAGCCATAGCTTACGTTCAGGGAAGTTCTTGGTTGATTTGCGTGCAGACCATCCAAGGCACTATGCCTTCATTTTTCTTTTCCAGCTTGCCCTCATGCGAAGGTAGGGTCAGCTATGTCTGTCTGATGATCTTTGGATGTTTGTTTTTCCCTTCCAACCTTTTGCCGACGATTTTGGTCAGTACAGTAAATTGGCACTAGAAGAAGGGCCAACCTATGAAACCCTTACGTTAATCGAGACTGTGAACATGCAAAACTCTTACTTTGCAGCAAGCACTTTAAACTCTGTAAATCCACCATCAGAACCCAAATAGTGTACACACACTGGGTAAACAAGACACTTCATAGATAGTTTGCCAAGTAACGCTTCCACCACCACCATCGACTGATCACAGTGAGCTTCTCTCACCACTTGCAACCTGCATCTGCCTAGCTTGCAAGCTAGCTTACGCATGCTCTGCTTGACTTACCTATGCTAAGCCTAGTTACTCACATTGTTAGCTTGCTCACACTATCAGCTTACTCACGATGTCAGCTTGCTCATGCTATCGGCTTACTCACGCTATCAGCTTACTCACGTTGTTAGCTTACTCAAGCCTAGCTTGTGAAGCCAGCTTACTGATGCTCTGGGCTTGCTCATGCTTTGATAACTCACACTTCCAAACTCACGTTCCAACTTTACACTGCTATAGTGTTTTGCGGTTGCTATAGTGCTCACGCTAGGTTCTAACTCATGCTCATGTTGTGTACACATGCTTCCATACTCACGCTCTACTTGCTACAGTAACCTTACACTGCTACAATGTTTTGCGGTTGCTACAATACTCATGCTGCTATAGTGCTCACGTTGCTATAGTGTTGCTACAGTGTTTTTTGAACAAAAACACAAAAAATGGATTCGTTTCAAAGCTGAATTCACTGCAATTCACACCTAACTTCAAGCCAGTATAAGTACTGACTGACACCAACATGGATCACCTTGTCCAATACATATAATACATACAACACAATGATTCTGAGATGACTTCCTCTTACCCGAGATTGCCATCTGAGTATGAGTACGAGTTCGCGGCCCTGCCTGAACCTGACAGCCCTTGGGGCCTTGCCTCCTCACAACAATCACAACACTTGGAGCACATGCCCAAGGCATTCGCTTCACAATCTACACACACTGGGGCCCAACCCCAAACAATTCAAACACCTTGTACATATGACGAGGCCCAGCCCCAAGAAACACAAGTACCTTATGCCTATGTTGGGGCCATGCCCTGACCTCCCTAGCCGTAACCCAACATTTACACAGGTGCCACATGTGCCATGCCTGTTTCACCAGTGCCTCAGGCACCTACTCATCATCTATCTAGGATGACGTTAAACTATCCATGGCCCAGTACGGCCTTAAATTACCAGCACAAGGCTGGTATGATGTTAAACTACCAATAACCATCTACCATGACATTAAACTCTCAAAGCCCATAACCGGTGATCCAACCCTTCACCGCACAACCTATTCAAGTCCAGTAAACACAATCGGCTAGTGAATCTATGAGTTGGGAACAAGTGTCCCAACTCATCTAGAATTTGACTGAGGAAATCAACCAGCTTAAGGCTGCCTCCTCAGACACACCCAAGGTGGTGGAATTTTACCGTGATGATCTGATTTTTCCTACAGTTCAACCCCTTACACTACCCATGGGCTATTCATTGCCACATCTGACAAAATACGATGGTCATAGTGACCCCAATGCACATATCATCATATTCCACATAGAAGCCATCACATTGCACTCTTGGCCACATTCCATTCTACGTCTCTTTCCCTTGTCGCTCACTGGCAAAGCTCTAGACTGGTACTGTGCCCTACCCCGAGCTTCCATTGCATCCCTTGAGGACCTCATACACTAGTTTGTGACACACTTCAGATACAACATCAGACCTGAAGTGACAATCAACAAGCTCCTTCACATCAGAAAAGGACCCCTGGAGCCCATACTACCCTTTGTCTAGTGATGGAGTGTCACAGCCAATGAAATGCATGAGCTGGTCACAAAGACACATCTCTTGACAATCTTGAAGGGTGTAATCAATGACTTCATCAAGTCCAAACTACTCTACCAGGCCCCAAAGTCTCTTGCTTAGGCCTTTGACCAAGCAAGGGGCATCGAAGAGGTAGCAAGAGCAAGAAATGACCTAGCTTATGTGGCCTACAAAAACCAACATGCTCGCAAGCAAAACACAATAGTAGCAATGGTGGCTACTGTACTGACCTAAATCGTCAATGTAAGGCTGGAAGGGAAAAACAAACACCGAAATATTTTTGAGCAGACACAGCTGACCCTACCTTCGACCGAGGGAAAGCTGGAAAAGAAAAAGAAGACAGAGTGCCTTGGATGATCTACACGCAAATCAACCAAGGAATTTCCCAAGCATAAACTATGGCCTACACTGGGGTTATCGTAACTAATGTTTGAAATGTAAACAGTCCACATGAAATATAAACAGAAACGTATGCAGAACTGGTATTGCAAATAGAACATAAATAGAACATAAACTGAATGTAAGATGAATGTAAAATAGAGTAAACAATATAATGGCTGGAAAAAATGAACTATATTGTATTGCTTAGAAAAGATGTGCACCGGTCAAAGTGTAGCTGCATGTGTGGATGGCAAGTAAAGTGCTAAGCCCCAGGTGATGTGATGTTTTTAGAAGTGCTTTGATGCTAGGAGTCAAGTGTGTCCAAGTGCCCAAGGATTACTGGTCTGAGTTTCCTAAGTCGTTAAACCTTTAAAATTGCCAATGTCCAAAATTGCCAACCCTGTTTATGTGAATTGATGGGGTATTTATAAGGTTGGGCCGGGCTCGGATGTGGAATTCAAGAATGGAATCAATGACTAGGAGATGAGAAGAAAGTGGATCAAGTGACACATGTCCAATGGACAGTTGTATGTGAGTTGGACATGTGTGGGCAAGCTACATTCTAGACTAGGTACATTGTATCTTACAATGTGCAACAACTCATTCAAGCCAGCTCATGCTCATGGCACAAACAATTCAGAGCGTAAGAGCCTAACAAACGACAAATGATGAAAATTTTCAACGAAATGACAATGGACAACAAGAGAAATTGACTCTGGCTCACTTGAAACTCCTGGATCTTTGAATTGACTGCTGTAGGATGTCAATTTAAGTGGTTCTGTGGCTGTTTGAGGTGTCTTCGCTTGACAAGAACTTCTAGCGTGAGGTGATTTTTTCACAATATGACCTCAATGTGTGCATGCTACACTCATGCTGCACTCATGCTATAGCGTGTCCCCAATGTGACCTCAACATGAGTGACTTGAAAGTGATGCATTTCACTCCAGATTTTGATTTTTGAAGCCTGATTATTGAGTACAATAGTTTCTTGTTTGTGTCTAACTTTGAGAGTGATATGAAATATGGAATTTGAGCCTCTATGTGCCTTGTTTGGAGCCACTTTTGGTAGGTCACATTGGACTCACACTACAACGTGTCCCCAGCGTGACCTGCAGCGTGTGTGTGGAAGTGTGAATAGTTGGTCTCCAAATTTGAATTTCTAAATGCTAAAACCTAGAGTGGATATCAGTGGCCCTTGGGGATGGCTTGCACTCTCAGATTTTGACCATTTTTGACTTGGTTTGGAGGCTTCTAGGGTTGGTCATGTTGGACTCACGCTGTAGCATGACCACAGCATGCCCTACAGCATGAGTGTGAAAATTGCAATTTTCAGCATGAGTTGCGCAAGATAAGCCAACGTGAGTGAGCTTGACTTAGTCAAATTTTTGCCTCCCAAAGGTCAAGAGGGATTTGAGTTGTTCTCACTTCAAGGTGTTAGGCTGAAATTAGTGGTGTTTCATTGGCCCCTCTTTGTTAACATCTGGAGGAATCCACCATAGAGGCATCGACAAAGAAGTGTAAAACACCATGAACAACCAAGCACCAATCATTATCCATTGGCCCTTGTCTAGACGTCATCGCACCATATTCAAAAGTACATGGGATTAGGGAAATGCAGTTTAAGATGCAAGGGGATTGGTTGTAACTAGGGAAATCAAGAGTTGATCGAGGGATATGATTGTTGTTGGGATTGTGAGATAAGAATGCTCTCATGTGAACAAGCTATGTCATTGGTCCTTGACAATGGCTGATTTTTAGCAAACTTGGAGCAAGGCATGGAGGGTGTGCATTCTTTGGAGAAATGGGACTCTTGTAGAGTGTTTATGGGGCCTGTTGTAAATAGAAAAAACCACATGATGATGTGCAACACTGTCTCTTTGAGACATCAGTGTAACTGTTTTCCAAGACAATTGCCTTCTCACTTGGTGCTTGTATGAGAATAGCCAATAGTCTTTGGTTTATAATGCTGACGGGGTCATGAAGACCTTTTCCGTGTATGTTGCTCTTTGACCTTTTTGTTCTTTTTCTTTTTTTATTTGTTTCTTATTTTTTTTTGTTTCTTTTTGTTTTTCCTTTTTGATGTTTTCTTTTTGGTGTTTTCTTTTTCTTTGTTCTTTTTTTCTCTTTGGTCTTTTTGAAAGAGCTTGCTTTTAGTGACGTGCTCATGTTCGAGCGCTTGCTTTTTTGTGTCACACATCATGTACTATGTTTTGCGTTGCCACTGCTTAGAGAATCATAGTGTGCAATAGTGTATCAAGAGCTTTGAGGATGTGCATCAATGTATTAAGGAAGTGTAATTGGATAGTATAAAGGGACATGATGGGAAATAGGGAATGTATCAAGAGTAGGGAATGTACTTATGAATGGATTGATTAACCCAGTTACATGCATTAGGAAGAATGTGATACCTTGTTGTCATGATAAAGTGCATTTGTGTATGGATGCCTTAGGTGTGTCATCCTGCAAACACAACTCCAAGAAGACAAGAAATCCACAAATGAAATGCCAAATGTAAATGTCAGATGTGAAGATGTTGCAGGTGCTGGATGTGAAGATGTTGCAAACGTGTCAAATGTTGTGCCAGTTGCAAATGTTCAGGAAGCCGTTGAAGGTGCCAAGGCGATGATGTTGTGAGTCCTCTAAAAGCTGCACTAATAGTGAGTGCTCCAAAAGATCACCAAAATGATGGGAGGCGATGATGTTGTGAGTGCTCCTAAGGGTTTCACCAATGGTGGGTGCTTGAATCAGATCAGCAACATGCCAGTTTAAAGTCCTGGCAGACCGTGAACCTAGTTTAAAGTCCTGGTAGACTGTGATGTGCTAGTTTATAGTCTAGTAGACTGTTAGATGTTGTGCTAGTTTAACGTCATAACCCAAGGACGATGCTAGTTTAGTGTCATAGTGGATGGTGCACTGCTAGTTTATAGTCATAGTGGACTGTGAAGAGGCAAACCAGTTTATAGTCTTAGTGGACTTTGGATGCTAGTTTCACATTATGGTGGATAGATGTGGTAGTTTAGTGTCATACCAGACAGAGCTCTATGGTGTTAGTTTATTGTCATGACCCCAGGACATTCTATGGTGCTAGTTTCAAGTCATAGCCCCAGGACATTCTATGGTATCAGTTTAAAGTCATGATGCCAAGATTGTTCTGTGGTATCAGTTTTAAGTCATGATGCCAAGATTGTTCTGTGGTATCAGTTTTAAGTCATGATGCCAAGATTATTCTATGGTATTAGTTTTAAGTCATGATGTGAGGACTGTTCTATGGTATCAGTTTTAAGTCATGATGTCAGGACTGTTCTGTGGTAACATTTTTAAGTCATGATGTTAGGACTATTCTGTGGTATCAGTTTTAAGTCATGATGCTAGGACTATTACGTACCTCAAGTTTATCAAACATAGTACCATTTCAGGTACAAATGATTTGTAGGATTAGCGAACTTGTTCCCATCCATGTCAGCCAGTTTGAATGCTCCATTATTGTACGCCTTGGTGACTAAGTAAGGCCCTTCCCAATTGGCTGAGAATTTGTCTGAATGTTCATGAGTGGCCTTAAGGACTAGATATCCTTCTTTGATTGGACGTTTATGGAGATTGTGTTTGTGCCTTTGCCTCTATTGCTTCTGGTACCATTCTATTTGATCAAGTGTTTGCACATGTTCTTCCTCCATTGAGTCAAGGTCAACGATGCGTAGTTCATTATTTTGACTTTCATTGAGGAGGCTCGAGAGAACTATCCGCATTGAGAGAACTTGTAATTCTAAAGGTAAAATAACTTCAGATCCGTATACAATACTCTATGGAGTTTTACCTATAGATGTTCGATGTGTCGTTTTGTATGCGCACAATGCATAGACTAATTGTTCATGCCATCATTTCTTGCTCTAATTTAACATATTTTTGAGCACCATGATGGTAGTTTTTTTTGTAGCCTCCTCTTGACCATTGCTCTATGGATAGTAAGGTGATGAGAATGCATGTTTAATACCCAGGCTTTCACAAAAACTTTTAGTATCTACACTACTGAACTGTGGCCCATTATCAGTAATGATGGTCATTGGAATACCAAAACGAGTCTCGATATTCTCTATTATGAAATTGAAAACATGTTTAGACGTGGTTTTCCTAAGGGGAATAGCTTCCACCCACTTTCTTAAATATTCAGTTGCAGTGATAATGAAGTTATTTCCTGTAGAGGATGATGGCATTATTGATCCAATTAAGTCTAATCCCCATTTTAGTAATGGCCATGTGATTTGTGTTGTGTGTAATTAGTTAGGTGGCACGTGTATTAAATTACCATGATTTTGGCAAATCTCACATGTTGTGACCTTGGAGATGCAATCGTACTCCATGTGTGGCCAGTAGTAGCCTAAGCGCCTAATCTTCGTTACCATTGCTTTAGGTGCTATGTGCCCTCCACAAAGTCCTTCATGGACTTGTTCTACAATTTTTTGACCATCAATGCTACTAACGCACATTAGCAAAATGCCTTCATAGGATTTGCAACACAAGGTGTCTTCTATTAACGCATATTGCCGAGAGCGTTTTCGCACAGCGTCCTTTTGAGCATTTGTCAAGTGTTGTGGGGGCTCGCCTCTTAGAAGATACTCTTTTAGGTCATTGTACCATTCTATTGCATGTGTTGTACTAACGGATGCAATAGGCATTTCATCAAGAGTGTTAATTATAGGTTCAACACAACTTGTTATAGAGCTAGGCAATGCATGGAACATTTTGGGTGTCATGTTTAAGGCTAATGTGGAAAGTGTGTCGGCAACGGTGTTTTCGCTTGTAGGGACATGCTGTATATCTGTTTCCACTAGTTGCTTTAGTAGATATTTGGTCAAATCATAGTATGTTTGTAAATGAAGAGCTTTACATGCATAAACCTCAGTGACTTGATTAATAACTAATTGTGAATCACCTCAAACTATAAGACGTGTGGTCCTTGAAGTCAATCCTACCTAAAGACCTCTAAGAAGACATTCGTATTCTACTACGTTATTGGTGCAAGAAAAGTTTAATCGATAGGAAAATGGTTGAATTTTTCTAGAGGGGTGTATTAAAATAGTTGCAGCACTTCCTGCTCAAGAAGTTGAGGCTCCATCGAAATAGAGGATTGCCTCATAGTTGTCGGGTATAGTGTCTATAATATTAATATTTTCATCTAGGAATTCGGGGTTTATTATTGCTTGATCATGTGTTGGCGAGATGGTTAGTTAGATGACTATTATTTAACCTTTTGTGGAAGATTGAGCGACATACTGCAAGTCAAACTTTGCGATCATCGCTTTCCACCTAGCTATCCTATTTGACTCATAGATGTTATTAGTGATGGCATGGAGTACATTATCTTTGCAAATGATGTAAACCTGATTACGAAAGAGATAATGCCTCCATTTCTTCAAGGAGAAGATGAGAGGCATGATTTCTCTACATTGTTGTATCATTGTTTATAGGTGATTAATGCGTGGCTCAGGTAATAGACCAGGATATCGATTCCATCTTGACGTTTTTGACAAAGCATTGATGCAATGGAAGAATCAGAAGTTGCGAGGTAGATATAGAAAGGTTTATTTCCTTGTAGGGGATAGACTATTGGTAGTTGAGCTAGTTCTTGCTTTATGTTCTCAAATTCTTCCTAACATTTTTGGGTCCATTGAAAATGCACATTCTTTCGTAATCGGTGCTGCATAGGTATCAACTTATCTATCAACCTCTCGATAAAGCATCTAATGAATTGTAGTCTACCTTGAAGACCACGTAATTCAGTAAGGTTTTTTGATGGTTTCATATTAGTTATTGCTTTAATCTTATTGGGGTCTACATGTATCCCTATTTTAGAGACTAGGAAGCCAAGCATTTTGTCCGTTTTAACACCAAAGACACATTTCTTTGGGTTAAGCCTAAGATCGTATTTGAGACAACACTTAAGCACTAAGTCTAGATATTTTGCATGTTGTTAAGTTGTTTTAGATTTAACTACGATATTGTCAACATAATCATTGAGAAAATTGAGCATGTAATCACTAAATATGTATGTCATTTCTCGTTGATATGTAGCACTCACATTTTTAAGACCAAATGGCATCATTGTATAACAGAATGTGCCCCAAGGTGTCATAAAATTTGTCCTAAGTTGATGTTCCAGATTGATTCTTATTTGATTATAGCCTAAAAATCCATCCATAAAGGATAATAGTGCATGCCCATCAGTCATGTCAATAAGTTGATCAATGCTAGGTAATGGGAAATCATCCTTCATAGTGGCTACATTGAGATCACGAAAGTCAATGCATATGCATATATTACTGTTCTTCTTAGGAACTACAACAATGTTTGATACCCAATTGGAATAATCAACAACCCAGATAAAGCTAGCTTGGTAGTGAAACACCACTAATTTTGGCCTAACACTTTGAAACAAGAACAACTCAAGCCCTTTCAAGCATTCGGGAGGCAAAATTTGACTAAGGCATGAAACTCACGTACAGGTTACTCAAGTCAGCTTGATCACATTGTTAAGCTAGCTTGCCCTCAGTGTGAGCAGCTCCAACAGTTTCAAAATAAAATAAAAAGTGGTCCAAATCTGAGGGTGCAAGCCATCCTCAAGAGCTGCTAATGTCCACTCCAAGTCTCAGCATTTAGGAGTCTAAATTTTAAGCCAAACTACACAGTTTTTTATAGGTCATGCTGGGCAGTCATGCTAGGCATGACCACAGCGTGACCAACTTTCAGAGCCTCAAAACAACCTCAAAATAGCATCAAAATGGTCTGATTTTGAAGGGACAAGTCACTCTCAAGGTCCATTAATGATTTCTCCAAGTTTTAGCCTCCAGAACTTTAGATTTCAGCTCCAAAAATGTTCATTTTTTCCATTGACTCCCAGGTCACGTTGGCAACATGAGTCCAGCATGACCAACTTTCAGAAAATTCTAGAAAACTCAGGGACAAAGAAGTTTCAAGTAAGATGGGTCAAATTTTCCTTGTACATTTCATTGTAAATCTTCATTTGTGGGATAGTCAGGCCCTCATGTCTAAATTAAATGTACTTTCATGGGCTTGAATAACCCATAAATTATAAAATGTAATGTACCTAGTTAAGAATGTAGCTTGCCAACACACATCCAACTCATGTACAACTATCCGACACAAATCCAATTCGTGCACAACTATCCAACACAAATCCAACTCTCGCCAACACACATCCAACTCGTGCACAACTATTCGACACAAATCCAACTCTTTCCAACATGCATCCAACTCGTGCACAACTATCCAACACATATCCAACTCTCGCCAACACGCATCCAACCTGAGAAAAACTATCCATTGGACACATGTCACTAGATCTAGTTTCCTCTCATCCCCCAGCCGTTGATTCCATTCTTGAATTTTGTGCTCGAGCTTGGCCCAACCCTATAAATACCCTGTCAATTCACATAAACTAAGAGGGGAAATTTGGAAGGTTGGTGACTTGGGAAGTATTGACCAGTAGCCTAGGACACTCAGACACACTTGACTCCTAGCATTCGAACATTTCATACATCATCCCAAGGCTTAGTGCTTGACCTGCCATCCATACGTGCAGCGACGCTTTAACTGGTGCACATTCTTGTTTAAATAGTACAATACAGTTTCATTATTTCCTTCCATTTACATTGCTTAGTTTTGTTTATGCTTTATTTACAAATATAGCTCTATTTACACTTTATTTATAATTTAGTATGCTCTGTTTACATTTCGTGTCGCTGTTTGCATTCCATTTACATCTCGTTTACACTGTTTATGATAACCCCAATGCTAGCTGTAGCTTACGCTCGAGGAAGTCCTTGGTTGATTTGCGTGCAAACCATCCAAGGCATTCTACCTTCGTTCCCTTTTCTAGCTTGCCCTAAAGTGAAGGTAGGGTTAGCTGTACATGCCTAATGATCTCTTGGTGTTTGTTTCCCTTTCAACCTTACATCAACGATTTAGGTCAGTACAGTTTTTGGCGCTAGAAAGAGGGCCTGAATTTGCCATTGTTAAAATGTTGATCACGCTACCTGTCAGAAATTTTTCATCTCACCTTGTGAGTCCCCTATCCCTATTGGTTACACTCAGCTTTTCCTATTAGTCTGGTTTGATTAGTTTGGTCACGTTGTATTTGTGTCATGGTCACGCTGCAACTGCTTGCAATCCAACTCCATTTATCTAGCCCAGTTTGGTCATGTTTGTCATGGAATCCTTCCAAATCAACCTAGTAATACTACCAATTACTAAAACTTCAAACCCTGTGACTGCTATGGAATCCATAACTATCATAGAACAAGTAAACCCTGAAGGCCCTACATGCCAATCTCAGGCTACAGGGCAAAGGCCCTACTCATACGACTCTTACACCTGAACAGTACAACTTCATATGTGTCAACATGCAAGCCAACCTACCTATCGACTGTATGGAAAGGGAAGCAAAAAAAAATTACAAAATTATCCACAAGGGAGGTCGTGAGTTCATCCCTTCAGCATTTAACATAATCCCGCTCTCTAAACACCATCATAGACTCATATCCCAACTTCTCATGGCTAGAAGTCAAGCCTTACATCTACCTCCCATAGAGCCTCAAGATGAAAAAGATGACTTTGCAGCCTAATCTAAACATGGAGAATCATACCATACCATTAGCCCCCATGCCCATACAAACCCACTGTTTCAACCGTTCCTAAAAGAAAAAATATTTCCACCACCAGCTTCCTTATGGAAAGTAGCCATTCCCATCCCCATCTTCTCCAAGTCCAACATTCAAACTAATGCATCTACTTCTGTTATACCATTGCAAACACAATCCCAATAGACTAATGTAGGAATGACTTCTCGACCTCAAGTGATTGGAATGCCATCAATCATACCTACTTCCCCATCCATCCATTATGTACCTCAAGTGCAAATCCAACAAACACCAATGATCACTTCACAACCTGTGACTGGGCAGTGAGTCCCACCAGCTATTCAGAAAAACCCGTCTACTCACTACAGTGTACCACATGTCATAATCTCAGCCCTGAATGCTGTCCCACCACAACAAACAATAGTCCAACAACCTCTTTTTCCACAAATGATGCCACAATCGAGTCATTATCAATTACCATCAACCCAAACTGCCAGTCCGCCTACCGCCCAAGAATGGGCAAACACACAAAAAATGATGCACTCCTTGGTAGAGGAATTAAAACACCTTAAAAATTTGAACAATGAGGAAGTCAAAGTACTAGATTTCTATCAAGATGACCCGATTGACCCCTCAGTTCCACCCTTAACCTTGCCAAAAGGAGTCTCATTACCTCAGTTGACCAAGTACAATGAAGAGGGAGACCCAAATGCCCACCTAGTGACATTCTGAACCAAAAGTCTTTTGCTTCAGGCATGACCCCATGTAATTCTACGTGTTTTTGCTATGTCCTTAATAGGAAGAGCCTTAGACTGGTACCAAGCCTTACCCCATAGCTCTATATATTCTCTGGAGGATTTGTTGCACCAGTTTGTCACCCGTTTCAAATACAATCTAAAATATGAAGCCACGTTAGATAGCTTGATTCAAATTAAACAAGCGCCTTTAGAGCCAGCACAGAAATTTATCCAAAGATGGAGCATCGCCTTGAATGAACTTCACGAACGTATTCCTAAAACATATCTACTTACCATCCTTAAGGTAGCTACAAATGACTTCATTAAACTGAAGCTTTATTATCTAAAACCTCGTACTTTGAGTCAGGCATTTGTACAAATTAAAGACATAGAAGAGGTAGCAAAATCAAGCAATGACCCAGCTTATGTGGCCTACAAAAACCAACATACTTGCAAGAAAAATACAACTGAGGTAATAGTAGCCGCAATTACAAAAGCAACCAACTAGGGCCCAAAAGCTAAGCAACCTAAAGCCCCAACTAACAAAGCTTCCAACTTTGGTGCCAACTCACCTACATTGGTAGGAGCCACCCCAAAGCCCAACTTTCAATGCCCGATGCAACCCTCTCAGCTATTAGAGCAACTCTTGAAAGCTGGGCAAATCCAACACAAACATGTGTTAGAGATTACCCACCAAAGACATGATAGGTACTGCGAGCTACTAAGGAACCCCACCTTAGCAGTACCAAATGAGCCCCTGGTCCCACAACATTTTAAATTGGACCAATACTGTCATTGCCATCAAATGGCTGGTCAAAGTACAGACAACTACCATGCCTTGCAAGATGACCTATAGGGAATGATAAAACAAGGCCAACTAGTGATTGACACGGCAAGTGAATCCAATGCAGACGATGCCTCCTATGTTATAAACTTAATTAGCATAGGTGGAAAGCCCAAGCCTATGCAAAAACCTTTTGTGATCTATGTGCCTCCTAGCAATGCAAGGATTCCCCTAGCCTCCACAAACAAGAGGCCTCCCTTTGTTATCAAGGTGCCACCCCAGGCACCCACAACACCCTTTGTGGTTAAGGCTCCACAACATTCATCTGCTAAGACATTAAATTGGAACGACTTGTCCACTAAGACATTAAACCGGCATGATGTAGCAACAAAACCCATTAAGCAACCTTTTGTAATAAGAGTGCCACAACGAGAAGGCCTCTCACCTACCTGAAGCCCAATAGTGGGTAACATCTTGATCCCTCCTCCTCCAAGGGTTGACCCCACTAGCAACCCAGGTAGGCCCACCAAATGGGAATGCAAGAGGACAAATGAGCACCTCGCAACTTCCACGGTTGAAGAAAAGGCCACAACTAGCAAACAACAATTGAACACTGGGGCCCCTACCCCAAGGCAAACTAACCCTAAGTCCCCCTTCCAAGAGGTCTGTCTCTCAAGCTTCATGGAGGAAGTCAAAGACAACACAACCGCTAATGATAAGGACTTTGTAGCTGCACTACCCAGGTAAAGAAAACACTCAAGAAAAAGAACACAAAATTTAGCTTATACAACCTAGTCAGGACCTCACCTACTCACTACCAAGCATTGGCCTAGGTCTTGGCCTCCATTCCTGTTATGGAGGACATCCCTGCAAATGAGGCATCCATCCGTGCAACAATGTTGCCTCCCACACCACAAAAATTGGGTTCAACAACCTTAACCTTTCATGATGATGCAGTTAAAGTCAACCCCAAACAAGGGGAAGTCACTATAGCTCCACTATCCATTAGCATTTGTGTTGGGCAGTGCACCATCCGCAGAGTGCTTGTTGACAATGGTGCAGCAACGAACGTAGTCCTATACTCCATCATCGACAAGCTAGGCCTGGTAAATGAAATCAGGCCAACCAAAATCACATGTCTAAAATCCTTCAATGGATCACATGTCACAGTCAAGGGTACAATCAACCTAGCCTTTGTAGTGGGAGAGCAATTCCCCACTAGCATAGATTTCACTATCATAGAGGAGATGCCAAGTTTTAACATGATTCTAGGTAGGCCTTGGCTAGCTCAACTAAGGGCCATCTAGTCTCCCATCCACCAAGAAATCCACCTTCCATACAAAGGTGGTCAAGTTATCATCCATGGTGATAACGTTTCCTCTTCGACTATCCATGACATAGACATGGTGCAAGTTTTGGAAGAAGAGTTTCTTAATGGTACACCTACAACAACCAACGCAACGCTTAAGGCTAACACACTCGAACAAGTGGTTGAAGCTGACAACCCCCCAGAGGATCCTAAACCTTGCATGCTCCCTAATCCATGCCTAGTTAGGAAGCAACTACATGAACAAGACTCTCCCTTGGCTGAAAATGTGCTTGATGCTTGCCTACCTTCTACCCACCCCTTTGATATGCGTTTTTGACTTTTGTTTACATCACACTAGCCTTTACGTTTACATTTTGCCCACTCACTTAGATCATGCATTTTGCTTTATTTACACATTTTTCAACTTAGTTTACACATTTCATTTGAAAAAAAAAATCAAACATAAAAACATAAAACTACAAAAACACATGGCCCGAAAAGGCCTTAAACTAGCATACGGCCCAGAACGGCCTAAAACTATCAGTTTTTGCATTGCTTTTCTTTCATTCATACATTCTAACTCTATGTATGGCAGGTGTCACTTGATGTTTTTTTCTTCCTAGTTGATTTTTTGTAGGATCTCGTAGGTGTGTAGCATGACCATGCATGCAGCATCACACTTTATACAAGCAAGATAAGCATTAGTCCACTATGACTAAAAACTGGCACAGAGTAGTCCTGACATCATGACTTAAAACAGATACCACAAAGTAGTCCTAGTATCATGAGTTAAAACTGACACCACAGAGCTCTATCTAGTATGACACTAAATTGCTACATCCATCCGCCATGACATGAAACTAGCATCCAAAGTCCACTAAGACTATAAACTAGTTTGCCTCTTCATAGTCTGCTATGACTATAAACTAGCAATGCACCATCCACGATGACGCTAAATTGGCGTCGTCCAAGGGGTTATGATGTAAAACTAATCCACAATAGTCTGCTAAGGCTATAAACTGGTGACATCATCAACAACCTGGAAAAATTTGAAAATATGTGTTGCTACAATAAACTATTCATGTTTCATAAAGACTTGCTACACAATTTGTCTCATGGGCCTTAATGAGGCTAATACTATTCATGATTCTGTTTGCTTTGAAAATTGCACGTGGTGACTCCATCTCCTTGTTTAAAGTGTTTATCTGACTATTTCATTTATGGTTTTTCTTATCTTCTTGGAGTTGTGTTTGCAGGATGACACTCCTGAGGCGTTCGTACATAGATGCACTTCATCATGATGACAAGGTATCACATTTTTCCTGATGCACGCGACTGGGTTAATCAATCCATTCATAAGTACATTCCTGACTCCTGATACATTCCCTATTCCCCATCATGCTCCCTTATCCTATTTGATTACATCCCCCTTGATACATTCCACTCATCTCAAAACTCTTGATACATTGTTGCACACTGTAACTCCCTAAGCAGTCGCAACGCAAAACATAGTACACAATGCATGACATAAAATGGAAGTTCTCAAACACGAGCATAGCACTAAAAGTAAGATCTTTCAAAAAGACCAAAGAGAAAAAAAAATAAAAGAAAAAGGAAAAGACAAAATAAAGCAAAAACAAAAGAAAAGAAGAAAAGAAAAAAAACCAAAAGGATCAAAGAGCGAAATGCACGGAAAAGGTCTTCATGAACCTATTGACATCATAAATAAAAGACTATTCGCTATTCTCATACAAGCCCTAGGCAAGAAGGCAATTATCTTAAAAAACAATTACACTTGTGTCTCAAAGAGACCATGTTGCACACCATTGCATGGCTTTGGCTGTTTACAAGAGGCCCCATGAACACTCTATACGAATCCCATTTCTCCAAAGAATGCATCTTCCTATGTCTTGGCTCCAAGTCTGCTGAACACTGGCTATGGACAAAGACCAAAGATATAACTTGTTCACAAGAGAGCATTCCTCTCCCACAGATCCCAACAACAATTATCACCCTTGACCAACTCTTGGCTTCCCCTGGTTTCAACCAATCCCCTTCCCTTGCATACCAAACTACATTTTCCCGATCCTATGTACTATTGGACATGATGCGATGACATCCAGCAGGCTAATGGATAATGTTTGGTACTTGTTTGTTCATGGTGTTTTGCACTTCTTTGTCAATGCCTCTCGGGTAGATTCCTCCAGACGTCAACAAAGAGGGGCCAATGAAACACCACTAATTTTGGCCTAGCATTTTAAATTGAAAATGACTCAAACCCTTTCAAGCATTTAGAAGGAAAAATTTAACTAAGGCAGGGAGCTCACCCCTAGCTTGCCCAAGCTAGCTTGCTCACGCTATCAAGCTAGCTTGCCCTCAGCATGAGCAACTTGAACAGCTTCAAAATCAAGTCAAAATAGTCCAAATCTGAAAGTGTTAGGCTGCAACATGAGTCCAGCGTGACCAACTTTTAGAGCCTCAAAACAGGCTCAAAATAGCCTCAAAATAGCGTGAAAATGGTCTAATTTTGAAGGGACAAGTCACCCTCAAGGCCCATTAATGATTTCTCCAAGTTTCAGCCTCTAGAACTTCAGATTTCAGCTCCAAAAATGCTCATTTTTGTCACTGATGCCCAGGTCACGTTGGCAATGTGAGTCCAGCGTGACCAACTTTTAGAAAATTCTAGAAAATTCTAAAAAATTCTAGAAAATTCTCAACATCAAAAAATTCTAGAAAATTTCAAAAAATTCTCAGCATCAAAAAATTCTAAAAAATTCCAAAAGTTTCTCAGTGTTAGCAACTCCCAGAAAATTCTAGAAAATTCCAGAAAATTCTCAGCACTAGAAAATTCCAAAAAATTCCAAAAAATTCTCAACTTCTAGAAAATTCCAGAAAACTTAGGGACAAAGAAGTTTCAAGCAAGACAAGTTGAATTTTCCTTGTACATTTCATTGTAAATCTTCATTTTTGGGATAGTTAGGCCCTCATGTCTAAATTAAATATACTTTCATGGGCTTGAATAACCCATAAATTGTAAAATGCAACGTACCTGATCAAGAATGTAGCTTGCCAACACACATCCAACTCATGCACAACTATCCGACACAAATCCAACTCGTGCACAACTATCCGACAAAAATCCAACTCGTGCATAACTATCCAACACAAATGCAACTCTCGCCAACATGCATCCAACTTGTGCACAACTATTCGACACAAATCCAACTCTCACCAACACGCATCCAACTTGTGCACAACTATCTGACACAAATCCAACTTGTGCACAACTATCCAACACACATCCAACTATTGCCAACACGCATCCAACCCGAGCACAACTGTCAATTGGACACATGTAACTAGATCTACTTTTCTCTCATATCCTAGCCATTGATTCCATACTTGAATTTTATGCCTGAGCCTAGCCCAACCCTATAAATACCCTATCAATTCACATAAACTAGGAGGGAAAATTTGGAAGGTTGGTGACTTGCGAAGTATCAAACAGTAGCCTAGGATGCTCAGACACACTTGACTCCTAGCATTCAAACATTTTAGACATCATCCCAGGGCTTAGTGCTTGACCTGCCATCCATATGTGTAGCTACGCTTTGACCGGTGCACATTGTTGTTTAAATAATACAATACAGTTTCATTATTTCCTTTCATTTACATTCTTTAGTTCTGTTTATGCTTTATTTACAAATATAGCTCTATTTACACTTTATTTATAATTTAGTACACTCTATTTATATTTCGTGTCGCTGTTTGCATTCTGTTTACATCCTATTTACACCATTTACGATAACCCCAGTGCTAGCTGTAGCTTATGCTCAGGGAAGTCCTTGGTTGTTTGCATGTAAACCATCCAAGGCACTCTGCCTTCATTTCCTTTTCCAGCTTACCGTCAAGTGAAGGAAGGATCAGCTGTACATGCCCGACGATCTCTCGATGTCTGTTTCCCTTCCAACCTTACACCGACGATTTAGGTCAGTACAAGTAGAGTATTGTGATTTTAGCACGGACAACCAATGGTACCTTGGGTTTGACCTTTCGTGCTTTTTGTTTTACCGGTTTAATTTTTTCATGAAGGATAGTATTGTGTTGAATGATTCAAGGATCTAATCCTGGCATGTCAGTATATGACCATGCAAATGTTTTTATGTTGTCCTTTAACACTTGAGTGATGTCACCTACAAGTTGTAAGTCTAGTAAGGCACTTAATTTCAATGTTCTAGCTTCGCCATTGACCATGGTAATGAGGATTTCAACTAGAGGATCTTTAGTGATATTATCAGCTTCTAGATCTAGAGTTTTAGTTAGATTTTTAGGCCAATCTGACGTTTCTTGAGTGGAGGCAATTCAATTGGTATAAGTGCTCTAATTTAAATCCAAGGATTCTGGGTTGATTGCTCTTTCTACCTCCCTGTATGGTCCATTGAGAGACAATGTTGAGAGGATATTCTTGATGGCCATGGTGCTCACTCCTACTAATTTAAAATAGGAGCGAAGTAAGAGACACCTCTTTCGCAGGAGAATTACAAAGTGTAAATGAACATAGGGTAATCAAACTATGTACTAACAAAATTAGGAGATGTGGCGATAGTCGTGGTAGTTTAAGCCCCTACCAAGCTAGATGGCAGTTTAAGGCTATACCTGGCTAGATGTTTATGTTGACTTGTCATTTGGATTGAGTATATGCATCATTTTTAAGTTTTAACTTTTTTGACTTTAAAATTTTTGAGTGGACAATAAGTTCATTGAGATTTTAAAGTTTATGAATTTTACGTGCATCACTACATATTTTTCTATAAGTTTTTATATGTTTATTTATTTTGTTGTTGATTTTTTGCATTTTTCTCCTCTTCTTCATGAGAATTTTTTTTTTTGGGACTCATCCCTAGAGGCGGAGATAATGAGGAATATTGGGTAAGCACAAAGCAAAGATGACTTAAACAATAAAATGCCAACATGATGAAGTAAAATTAAAATTAAAAAGAGGAGATAAAATAAATTAAATTAAATTGAATATATTAGAGGTTAGAAAAGGGAATTTTTGGAGTACAAGCATCATTTCTGTTAGCATGAGTTCCTGGAAATTTGAGCAACAACATGAGCTATAGGTAGCATGAGCCAAGGCATTAGCGTCAGCATCAGCATGAGCAAGGCCAGGAATGGAGGAGAAGGGTAGAGGAAAGGCAAGCTGGGGTAAGGGAAAGAGGCAAGTAGATCTAGCATTCGTGGAGGAGAGTGAAGGGCTTCTCTGGCATCTCCCCTAAGCTAGGGTTCCGATGTGGAAGAAGGCCTTGCATAGGTAAGTTTGTTTTCCCCTGTTTTCCTTAGGTATTTTTACCAACAACGCTTCCTAGGGTAAACTTTTGTGGCTATGATTTTGGGGTTTCTAGACTTGCGGCTTCAACGTGAGTAGCGTGAATGTAAATTTGGGGTGTGAGTGCCTAGATATGTAGCCCAGAATGAGCTTTTAGGGATTCTTGTGGCATGCATTTTGGGGTTTTCTTAGATTTCTAGGGTTTTCATTTTTGGGCTTAGGGCACGGGCAGCGTGAGTTGTGAATTTTGATTTTTTATGGTGTCTTGGGTAGTAGGGTCTCTGGTTTTTTTGGTGTCGTCCTGGGAGAAGGGAGAGTCATCATGAATGTAGGAAAGACTGGTTTTCAATTTGGTTGTAGTGTGAGCTACATCATATGGGTAAACTTTAGCGTTAATTTTTTTTTCTTTTCATCATGGCCCCCTTGTGTTCTTGCCTTCCTGGTAGCATGAATTTCCTACAAATTTTGGTAGCATGGTGTTCTGCAAATTTTCAATTTTTTGTAGCATGAGTGTCTTACCCTTGTTTGCAGCATGACTACAAATTTTTGATTTTTAAGCAGGGAATGGCTAGCGTTCTAGGGGAAAGCTTAGCATGATTTTCAGCCCTCCCTGGCAGCGTGAGTCTAAGGCTCTCTATGGCATGATTTTCATGGGGGGAGGGGGGGCCTTAGCATGAGTGTAGGGAAGAAGGCTTGTTTCTTCTATTTTTCATTTTTCACTGGTAGCAGGAACCTCGTTGGAAGAAAAATTGCTTATGTTGCTTGCAGCGTGAGCTACGTTATTGAGGTGGGGAGATTGGGGAGGTTCCTTGTTTATTATTTCTCTAGGCCTAGGCAGTGTCAGTCCAACCTTTTTTTTGTTTGTGCACACGTAATTGTTAAGGATTTCCCTGGGTTTTCAGGCTTGGCAACGTGAAAATAGATCCTAGGGCAATGTGAGCTAGCTTCCAACGTGAGCGTGAATGTGGGACACTAGTGTGAGTGTTTGGGATGAAGGCCCAACATGAGTTGCTGGTGGGGAGGCCCAGTGTGAGTTGGGCTAGTGCAATTTCCATCGTGACCTGCCAAGGGTACCCATCGTGAGATGGAATGTGAAGACACACATTGTTTGCTGGGATGCCCATTATTTGCTAGTTTCATGTTTATACCATTTATTTATTTTCTTGAGACGGATGTTTAAACCTTGCTTGAGTAAATGTTTATGTTCCATGAATTTATTGTGAAATGGATTTTAATATACCCCAGTGAGCATCAAATACACTAAATAGATATTGGATTTTTTATGTAATTTTTGGTTTTATGTGATGTTGACCTATTGTTAGTACTTGAATTTTTTTACTTACCCAATGTTTCAGTTGTATGCAAGGGACCTAAATCTTCTCTCCTCGTTGTTGAGCTTGTTGGCATACTTGCTTGGTTTGGCCCCTCTGGGCCAGACACACCTCCCTATGATATGCCAATCGGGCCCCATGTGATATGGTTCTATCCTGGTGTTAGTTCATTTTTTTCACTTATCTTGCAAAACTTTAATGTTGTTATATGGTCTCACCTAAGTGAAAAGATGGCTCATGATATCATTGAGACCGTGTTGCCCAGGTCTACACAAGACATGCTTGCCTTTATCATTGATATTGATGAGGGACTTTTTAGAGTTGAGGGAGGCCCTACTGAGGGTCCTAGATTTACTTTTCCCTTGACTCGTGTGTGGGAGCTACCTGCCTAGAGTCATTACAATAGCAACAACACACTGTTCTTAGCCCTCCGTGTGCATACTTTATTTTGGAACCCACTCGGGATAGTATATAAAGTGGATAGGTATGCTTTCTTGAGCCTTACTTTACATTTTTTTATTCTCTTTTTGAATTTTATGTCATCATATAAATGTAAATGTTGTTTTCCTATGAAGGCCCCATTTTAATGAGAATGGAATACGTGATGATGATGATGGGCTTACTTTAGCATGCACAATGCTAGAGACATTCATGGCTGCACCTATCCTTCATGTCGTGGTACTGGACTAGATAAAAATGGCTATTGTAGACTACCATAAGCGGTTCTCAAGAGCATTTGAGTGCTTCCAAGTGTGTGGTTGGTTACATAAGGATTGGTCTTCTAATGGGCCAATTTTTCCTCAAAGGATTGATCCTGCATCCACCTCGCCTACACCAGTCACAGATGGTAAGTGAATGTACCTTAGACTCCATTTTCCTTTTTTGTTGCATCATTGTGTGTCATGTTCCTTTTCTAACCTTTTGCTCTATGTGTTTCTTTTACGGTAGCCATCCCCCCTAAAGAATTTACCATTACAATAGGGCACACTGAGGCCATGCTTTTTACGAAGTATGGGGAGGTAGAGCAATCACAAAAATGGTTACAGAAGCAAGCTTCTGACTTGATTATCAGCTGTCTCACTCGGGAAGGTTTGATGAACCTATTTACAACCTTGACTCCTAGCATTCTGATTGCTAAGATGGTTACCATTGTTGACTCTTTCAGTGGTGATGATTCTCATTTTACCACATGGATTTGAGGAGTAAAGGTATCATTCCACTTAACCATTGAGTTTCTTTCTGATATTTTTGGCGTTCCCATGAATGGTGCCACGGTAGCCATAGACAGAGCAACCAAATATGGATAGGTCATAAGGGAACTTGAGTAGTGGTTAGGCATGCCTCAGGGTCCTAAGGGATTTTCTATGCAAGAGGATACCCGATCGATGGAGGTGAACTTCTTGTATCCTCTCTTTCGGGCATGGGCATTCCCTAAATCTCTTTCTCAAGGAAGAAACCTTGGGATTGAGTCTGCCCATGTGATATGTGCAGTTTTAGAGACAGACATGCAATACAATTGGGAACAATTTCTAGGATCTAGCCTTTGTGGGGAGATCATCAGGTTACGTTCAAGCATCCATGCAAAATCCTGCTTCACATTTGCCTTCTTTGTGGGGTACCTGCGTAGGTTCGCTGAATTCCTAGTAGTTCATGAGGATAACCACCACATTTTGAGAGACCATTTGCAACTATCCCGCCCTTGGATTCACCATTTGTATAGCACCACTAGATCCCAAGACCCACTAGAAGACATTGAGAAGTTAGTATCAGTCACAAATTGGTGTGCAGCTAGCCATTCCCATCATTCCCATGATATCTTGGATTTGGAACTACCTAGGATGTGCACGTCTATTAAAAGGGCTGAACGTTTGATTGGTGAGACTGTTGGGAAGTCCAAGACAAGGGTGAAGAGGAAAGAATGCCCAAGGGAGCCTGCTCTAGATGCGATGCCAACAAGAGTAAAGAAGATTCGGTTTGTATTGCCAATTGATAAGACACGGTTCGCACAGGCCGCGATATCGCATCCCCCACGATATCACATATGTGTTATCGCATCCTTTCCTACGATATCGCGTACGCGATATCGTAGTCCTCCGCCATGTTTATAAATAAGAGGCAGCTCTTCCTTGTTTGGGGATCCTAGTTTTAGAGTAGCGAAGCTCTGGTAGTTTGATCCCTCCAGAGTTAGNGCTTGGTAACCCAGTGGCGTATTTGGGGTCTGCGCTTGGTAATCCCAGTGGCGTACCTAGGCCTATGCTTGGTAGTCCCAGTGGCAGTCGTGCACGAAGTCCAAGATGTGTACGGTTGATCAAGGAATTGGTTGCTCATCGCACTTAGGCTAGATTAGATTTTCTTACCCATTTCATCTTAGCTTAGATTAGTTGATATTATTTTTCACTACCATCAGGAGTAGTGTTAGAATTAGGAACACATCATACACCTCATCTAGACTAAACCATACGTGACATATGAAAAACTAGTCTAGATGGGAAGAAAACAAAATGCGACCTGAGGCTAACTCTCTAGGTGCCATAACTAGTCCATCTGTGGAGTTCGACTGGATCGCGCGTGCGATGCTCGTTTCGTATGGTTGAGTGTAGGGGTACCTCGCCACTCATCATAGGCGCCGTTGTCGGGGATGGTGCTAGTTATCTAGATTAGTTAAATCATACAAGGTCACTGTAAAGAACTTAAAGATATATCTGTTAGAAAGAAAAAATAATTATACAAAGTCACACAAATTCACACACAGTAATGCCTCTCCTACAAGATGATAATAACGCCACACTTAGTGAGGAAGTTCATTGGAGAACCAATGAGCTATATGACGATGAAGATTGGAGTATACAACCTGAAGTGGGAGTTTCCTATGAGAATGAACAAAAACAACGTCATCGTAACACATGAAAGCATAACTTACCCGATGAC
>MNCI01016660.1:713987-758109 GCA_015680685.1 Gnetum montanum | reverse complement strand
CAAGCTATTCTTCAGCATCATCAACCTTCAAAGCTCGGAGCATGTGACAAAGGGAAAGCACCCATGGAGGAGCCACCGCCACCAGGAACTACATGTGTTCCACATTTTTGTAGTTGTAGCATTTTTTCTCTCTGTTGTGTCTTCCCACACTGCGGCATTAGTCCATTTCTTTTTCTAGTTAATAATCCCATACCTATCCACTGTGTAATCATTGAAGCTTGTTCTCCTTGTAACTTGAAGATGAGTTTTTATTTAGTCGTGGGGGTATGATGAGATGCGGTTTGCACAGGCCGCGATATCGCATCCCCCGCGATATCGTGTATGCGATATCGCATCCTTCCCTACGATATCGCGTACACGATATTGTAGTCCACTGCCATGTCTATAAATAAGAGGTGGCTCTTCCTTGTTTGGGGATCCTAGTTTTAGAGTAGCGAAGCTCTGGCAGTTTGATCCCTCCAGAGTTAGAATTTTTCCCGTGTCTGCCAGCAGTGTGGTGAATGTGATTGTACGGTGTCTTTATTCGAGTGTGCCATACTTGGACACACACATGACCTGCAATAAAGATCAAGATTACTTCATCACTGCAAGATTCACTTAGTTTATTTATTTGTTATTTATTTAATGTTATTTATTACTTTCATAGCACGGTGTGAATACGACTTAACTACGAGCATCTACGGGTGTGTACGGCTAGTTAAGGAATCGGTTCCTCATTGTGATTAGTCTCTCACCCTTAAAATCCTAGAAGCGGAACAAGTACGACTTGATTACAAGCATTTAAGTGTGAGTGCTTGGTAGCCGAGTGGTGTAGCTAGGGGGATCTACGCTTGGTAACCCAGTGGCGTATTTGGGGTCTGCGCTTGGTAATCCCAGTGGCGTACCTAGGCCTATGCTTGGTAGTCCCAGTGGCAGTCGTGCACGAAGTCCAAGATGTGTACGGTTGATCAAGGAATCGATTGCTCATCGCACTTAGGCTAGATTAGATTTTCTTACCCGTTTCCTCTTAGCTTAGATTAGTTAATATTATTTTCCACTGCCATCAGGAGTAGCATTAGAATTAGGAACACATCATACACCTCATCTAGACTAAACCATACGTGACATATGCAAAACTAGTCTAGATGGGAAGACAGTGAACTACGACTTGAGGCTAACTATCTAGGTGCCACAACTAGTCCATCTGTGGAGTTCGATCAGATCACGCGTGCGATGCTCGTTTTGTATGGTTGAGTGTAGGGGTACCTCGCCACTCATCACCAATGGAGGATAAGTAGTTTATTTTATTGTTATATATTTATTATTTTTTTGCCTTTCGATTTATATGTTATTGGATGTACTTATGTACTATATCATACTAACTCTAAGATTCTAGTGTTATTTTAGAGGAAAGTCCGGAGAGGGAGAGAGAGGTCATGGCTCCGATACCTAAGGAGGAGGGAAAAGAAAAGGAAGAAGAAATTGAGGAAGAAGAAATTCTTGCCCCACAAGAGGAGGATGTAACAAGCAACGTGGGGATGAGGCTTACAGAGGCCTTGGATGCACTTAGGCATTCAAGTAATGAAAGAGATGTCCTCAATGGTTTCTTTGATGGATCTTTGCAGCTTGGTGATCTGCCCAGGCTAAACAATGAAGGGCTTCTTGGTATGTTCCCTTTAGCTTAATCCATATTCTATTTTTTTTAATTTTCATGTGTTTTTCCTGATTATCTTGATTATCAGAGGTAGATGCTGAAATTTCTGAGGCACATACACCCCGGGCTAAGGTGTCAGGATCACAGGCCCCAATTGAGGAGACCTCCCCTACTCATCCCACATTTACTGACCCATTAAGGACATGGCTTGAGATGCCTAGAAAAATGGATTTTGTTATGAGTATTTTTAATGATGTGATTGCTTGCCTACAAGAAGCTCATCCAAAACTAGGTATGTGTACATTACATTTCATGCTAAGTGTATGGTTTTATTTGTGTTTCTTTGTGTTCATTATTGATCATGAATGATTCATGTGTGCAGCATTTGCACTTGCAGGTGTCAAGATTTAGTGGAATCCATCTGAAGCTACTCATATTGGTGCCCTCCCTAAATTTCCAGGGAATATTGAGCAAGTCCCAAGAAAAATTTACGATGCAGTTTCTAGTTGTGTCGTACAAAATGGTAAGTTAGTTTGGACTTTAAGACATTCAACTCAGTATCTATGGGATGAGGTTCGCTCATTGAAGAAGACACTAGCAAAAGAGAGAGAGGAGAAAAGGGATATCCAATCCCATTATGACTTTGCCACTGGTAGGTTTTCTAGTAATAGCACATGGCACTCATCCAAAATCACCTACACATGTTACTGGATGATTTTGAATAGAAAAGTGCAGGTGACACAGGACTTAGCAAAATAAAGAGCACACATAGATTCTCTGAATAAGAAATGTCAAGATTGGAAATCCTTTGCTTCCAAAGTACGAAAATGGGGCCAAGACCAAGAGGATCACAAGCATTAGTATAAGAAATGGTTAAAGGAGGAGTCAATTGAACATCACCAGATGGAGATGTTCATTGATGGGTTAGGTTTGCGATCTACTTATCATAGGTTTGTGGAGTGCACTAAGGTGGAGGGATCTCCTGAGAGAAAAATTACCATCACCTCTGGGGAGGCTGCGATAGGCGTGTTCTCTCTTGAGAATCCTACTTGGACCCCTGTGGACAAGGGCAAAACACTTGCTGACATCGATCTTGGCTTGGAGGAGGATTGGGAAAATGTGCTTGAGAAGGAGATTCTACGGCGTTTGAAGACCAACATAGGGCCTTCCTCACTTGTGAGTGTTTTATTGTGACATTTATTTTTTGTATTGTTTTATTGTTTTCATTGTTAGTGTTACCATTTTTTTGATTTTTGTATTTATGATTTGCTTTAATACTCTTACTTATTTTGTTTTGTTTTATGTTTTCTATTTGTAGGGACATGTTAATGATGGAGCTGGCCCTAGTGGAGCAGGAGTAGATGATGAAGAGGATCTTGGGGATCAGCCCCCTACATAAGCTTTGCATCAATTAGACTTAGGCTATTAAATGTTTTTGGATTTTTGGACATTTGATAGAATGTATAAAGATTGGTGTAATGACCTGGATTTAATTGTGCAATAAAATGGTTGCATTCCTTTGTTACTTTAATGTTCCATGTATATATATATATATTTGTTGTTTTTCATGTTTTTCATTGTGTTTCTTATTTTCTCAAGCATATCATAAACATATGAATGTAGCTAAATGTGACATAAATTTCTAAAATTTAAAGCAAAATGTAAGGTAAATATTTGAAAAAGAAGGCAACGACCATGCACGAATCTAAATTGTAACTTGTAACCTGTAAACAAAAGTTCAATGTAAAATGATGGGAGTTCATGAATTTGTAACTTGTTAACTCTAGTTTAAAGCCATTTCGGGCTAGGTATATTAGTTTAAAGTCATGATGGACTGTTGCATTTGTTGTTAAAGAAAGAAGGATTACCAGTTTTATGCCATAGTGGGCCAAAAGTAGTAACAGTTTCAAAAAATTTTACAAGGAACTGGCCATTTTTGATTGTGGCTAGTTTAATGTCATTACAGATGTTTGTTGGCAGTTTAATGTCATACCAGATGATTGGTAGTTTAACTTCATTTCAGACATTTGGTAGTTTAGTTTTGTTTGCTGAGTTACTTCTTGATCCTTTGTAGCTTAACATGTGGGTTTGGGCATGTGGGTAAGATCTTATACTCACCTTCCCCTTCATCGGTGATGGTAAAGGGTAATTATGACCAAGAGACATTAGTAGGAATGGCACCTATGTTTATGTTGTCTGGTGTTTCCTCAGTTTTAGTAGGGTTGAGAGTTAACGTTGGGTTTATGTTTTGAAGTATGCTCATGGTTCCTTGCTTAGGCTTAACGAACTCAATTTTTGACTCTTAATCTACTCTAGGGTGTGAGGAAGTAGGTGGTACTATTGTATCCCCATATATGATGATCTCACCACTCTCGTAAGGTAGTTGGATCTCCTGATGGATCGGTGAGAATATAGCTTTAAGTTGGGCTAGCCAGGGACGTCCTAGGATCAGATTAAACCCTGGCATTTCATCAACCACTATGAATTCAGCTGATGTGGGGAATTGGTCCCCGACTATGAAATCCAAGGTAGGTAACCATACCTTTCACCCCAACGTGAGAACCATCGAAGAATTTCAATAAAGAAGTTGTCATGGGCTATATTTGTTCAGTAAGTCCCAGTTTTTCAATGACGGGAAAATGTATTACATTTATCGCTGCACCATCATTGACATGTGCCATACGTATCTTGAAATGATTAACCTATATCGTTATGAACATAGGAGTTGTAGTAACTTCTCTTGTTTTCTCATTTAGCTTAATGTCCTTAGCATGAAACTCTAGGGATGTGGTCTTCAATTCTTGAGGTTGTGCAGACAATATCACATAAATGGATGGTTCATCTACAAGAAGCTCTTCACTAATAGGGACCGAAGTCAACATATGCACGAGAGCTTCTCGATGTACTGGTGAAGTCATTACTGGATCATACAGGCTTAAAGAAGTATTCTTTTGTTTCAAAGCTTATGTGACTTGGGTCAACGCACTTGCTAGGTCTTTACCATTTGGGGCACCCTTGTCTGTGGAGATTTGGTCCATTTGACCCAGCATTCGTATTTCTTGTGGAGGGGTCTTTACGTTAGTAGCCAAGGATGATTGGTTTGTGATATGACTCATGAAATTATCCTCGTTTTGATGATTCGTACTAGGCTCATTAATGGATGAACCCATGGAAATAGGATTTAGCGATTTTGGCTTTGGTGATCCTAATTTGTGTTGATGGTTTTCTCTTTCCAAGCATTCTCTTGTTAGTCTATTGGCAAGACATTCTCAAAAAGGTCATAGAGGAATGAAGGTGGGTTGTGTATCAGGGCATTTTGGCACCTGGATCACAAAGGGAATGGGTCAGTTTTTAGATGGTGTGGTTGTTGCTGTAATAGAAGGAGGTACATGGATGACCAATGGTTTTGGTGGTGTGGGGGATGTGCATATGATAAAAGGGATTTGAGAAGATGTTGGAGTAGGTGTGTTTTCTGAAGGCCTACGAATCACAAAAGGTTTTTGCAGGACATCCTGTCTATTCTCCACATGAATAGTATTAATCACATATGGTGCATCATTGGTATTGAGAGGATCCTTGTAGACTCCCATGGATTAGTTTTGGGGTCTTACTGGGTTTGCTTCATCAAATACTACTTCACCCTTGTTAATCATGCGTTGTATATCCTATTTTAGAGTGAAACAATAATCAGTCCCATGACCACACCGTTGGTGATATTCATAAAACCTATCCAACCTAAAGCCTTTTGGAATGGGGGATGTTTTGGCTTTTGCTAAGGCTGGGTTCTTGGCCAACTCACAAAATCGATCATGTTTTTGAGAGGCCACAGGAGACATTTATTTATGCTGAATTAGCCCAACCTTTAGAAGTTGATCAAGCAATTGTGAAGGATTCATGGGTAAGGGTGTGTATTGAGTGGGGTCTTTTCTTTCGAATGTATGGGTGTGACCCATATTGTTATTTCTATTTGAGGAAGTTTTGGATGTTGGCACAAATGTGTTTCTTTCATAGTTGTTTGGGAGAGTGGGTTGCTTTTCCTTTTGTCCTGGATGGTTAGATCGGGTTGTCTTAGACACTATTGCTACCATTATTTTGGATTTATCTTTCTTCGTATGTTGGCTCCTAAAGGTCGAGTAGGCTGGGTCATTACTTGTTTGTGCTGCCTCTTCTATATCTTTGATTTGCAAAAATGCTTGACTCAATGTGCGAGCTTTCAAATAGTAAAGCTTTGACTTAATAAAGTCATTCATAGCTACGTTAAGGATGGTAAGTAGATATGTTTCAGGGATAGGTTCGTGAAGTTCATTTAAGGTTGCACTCCATCTTTGGATAAATTTCTGTGCTAGCTCTAATGGTGCTTGTTTAATCTGGATCAAGCTATCTAATGTAGCGTTAGGCTTTAGATTGTATTTGAAATGGGTGACAAACTAGTGCAAAAATCCTCTAGAGAAGATATGGAGTTACAAGGCAAAGCTTGGTACTGGTCTAAGGCTTTTCCAGTTAAGGACATAGCAAACACATGTAGAATTACATGGGGCCATGCCTGAAGCAAAAGACATTCTATTCGGGACCGATGATGTCTAGTCCCCATTGTTGGAATGGCCAAGTGATCTGTGTAGTGTGCAATTTAGTTGGTAACATGTGTATTAGATTTGCGTATCATTGGCATGTGTCACATGTCTTAACCTTGGTCAGGCAGTCTTGTTCCATGTACGACCAGTAATACCCTAGGCATCTGATTTTAGCAGCCATGGCTCATGGGGCTATGTGTCCCCCACATAGTCCTTCATGGACTTCGCTAACTATTATTTGCGCTTGGTCATTATTAATGAAGGTTAGCAATACTCTATCAAAAGAGAGTCTATAGAGAGTATTGTCTCTAATGATGACATATTGCCAGGCACACTTGCGGATTGCGTCTTTTTGTGCAGGTGTTAGCTCATGTGGTGGTTTGCCATGCACAAGGTAGGCTTTAATGTTATCGTACCATTCTAGCATTCCACCCGTGCTTAGAGAAGAAATTTGCGCCACTTGAATGACAGGCTCTGTACATTCTATCATTAAAGCAGGCCAGGTGGCAAACAAATGTGGTGGCACGTTTAAGGCCAATGTGGCTAGTGCATCGGCTACAATGTTCTCATTACGCGGCACGTGTTGGAAATCAATTGTCATGAATTGTTTCAAGAGATCTTTAGCCATATTGAAATAGGGCTGCAAATCCATAGCTTTGCAGGCATAGACCCTTGTGATTTGATTGATGATGAGCATCGAATTGCCTTGGATTTCTAGGTGTTGAACATTGATTTTCCTGGCTGTTAACAATCCCCTAAGGAGTCCCTCATACTTTGCCACATTGTTCGTACAAGGAAATGCTAGGCGGTAAGCCAATGAATGAACATCCTTAGGGGAGAGCGTAATGACAGCGGCAGCACTGTCGCCTCTGATGGTCGAAGCTCAATCGAAGTATAACGTCGCTTCAAGGCCTATCGATATAGGAATTAAACTATGTATCTATTCATTAAGAAACTCAGGCTCTATCACGGCTTGATCGTTAACCAGTGATGTTGCAAGTTGGTTGGCTATCTCTTGTCCTTTCGTGGAAGATTGGCTAATGTAGTGCAAGTCGAATTCTGCTATGATGGCTTTCCAGCGGGCTATCCTACTGCTTTTGTATAAACTTTTTATGATGGCCCACAAAATTTTGTTATTATAGATTATATTGACTTGGCTATGGAAAAGATAGTGCCTACATTTATTGAGTTCAAACACCAATGCTAAATAGTTACGCTCTACTTCATTGTACCGTGTTTCATACGTAAATAGAGTGTGACTTAGGTAGTAGATAGGAAATTTTGACCCGTCGTCCGTTCTTTGACACAACAACACAGCTATAGACACCTCTGAGCTTGCCAGATATATGTAGAAAGGTTGATCCCTTTGTGGTGGAAAAATCATTGGCAAATGTAAACACTCTTTCTTCAGATTTTCAAACGCATGTTGGCAGTTCTTGGTCCATTCAAAGTTAACCCATTTCTTGAGCAAATGTTGCATAGGGTGTAACTTGTCTATTAATCTTGAGATGAAGTGCCTGATAAATTACAACCTACCATGTAGCCCATGTAGTTCTTTGAGGCTTGTAGGTGGTGCTAGATTAACGATGGCTTGTCAGGGTCGACTCGGATGCCAGTCTCTGATACCACAAACCCAAACATGTGCCTAGTTTTGACTCTGAACACGCATTTTCTCAGGTTGAGCCATAGGTCATGTGTGAGACATCATTTAAGGATTAACTCTAGGTCTTCTGAGTGATCTTCTGACTTCTTAGGTTTGACAGCTATGTCGTCTACATAGTCGTTCAATCTCTCTAAGAGGTAATCACTAAAGATGTATGTCATAGCGCGGTGATAGGTTGCTCCAGCGTTTTTTAACTGGAAGGGCATCATGGTGTAATAGAAAGTTCCCCAAGGGGTCATGAAAGTCATAGTCAGTTGGTGTTCTAGGTTGATACGGATTTGATTATAGCCTGAAAACTCATCCATAAGGGATAGTAACGCGTGGCCGGCTGTTGTATCGATAAGTTGGTTGATACTCGGTAATGGGAAGTTATCTTTAATCGTGGCCTTGTTCAGATCATGGAAGTCTATACAAATGCATATTTCTCCCATTTTCTTAGAGACAACTATGATGTTTGAAACCCAGTCTGAATAATCGATTGCACGAATGAAACCAGCCTGATATAGCTTCGTGATTTCATCACGCACTGCTAATGTGATTTTGGGCTTAATCTTCTTGCTTTCTATTTAACCGCTTGGATATGCAGGTCTAAAACTATGTTGTGCTATATTAGCCTTGGGTCTAAACCTGGCATATCCTTGTATGATCATGCGAACACCATAATGTTATCTTGAAGCACTTGAGATATATCGCTCTTTGGTTGTTGGTTAAGGAGAGAACTAACTTTCAGAGTTTTACATTCTCCTTTGTGCATAACCATAGGGAGTTCAGTGAGGGAATCCTCGGTCACATCACCAGCTTCCAGGTCTAGGGTTCGAGCCAAATGTTTAGGCCAGTCTAGGGATACTTCTGATGTTGCTATGGTTGTATCACAAAGGGAAGCATTAGTTCCTATCAGTGCGTGATTGAGCTATCTAATAATTTTCCCATATGGGCCTATTAATGCTAGGGGTGCGAGTAAAGCTACATCCATTTGCAAATTGAACTATAAAACTACCAAAAATGGAGGTTTTTACATTATTTTTTTGACCTGTTGAAATGATAGAAGGTTTTCTTGTTTTAGTGGCATGTGTTAAACAGCTGCTAGTTTAAGGTCTTAGCAGTTGTTACCAAATGCGTGGTTTGTGAGAAAGCGGTAAGCCCGATTTTCTAGATGTTAGCGTAAGACTTCTGTGAACTATGATGAGGAGTGTAACGTGGTGTGTCTAGCATGTCAAGACAGCTAATTCAGAATTTTGCATAGATCATAGTTAATGCCATCAGATTACGAGACGATGAGCTACACATTAGTTTAGGGTCTTTTTAGACCGTCATCTATAGGATATCTATGCGATTAATGTTGCAATCTTCATGCTTCAGGTCACACTGACATACCTATTTTTTGAGAAAATTCTACATAGGTTGGACATGCAATAGTTAGTTTCAACCAATCCATTTATAATTCAGTGATTCATCCTCAAAGAAGAATGAAGACATTTCACATTTGAATTAGGCTATAGCAGAAGGAGAGTAGAAGTAAGGCGTGAATAGATGATTTTGTAAAGGTTGTTCAGTCATGACCATGGCATTGATGATAAAAGGAAAGCATGTTAAATTGGTGAAGATTGATGAGGTGCAGGAGAGTTTGTAGTGGGTTTCAAAGGCCAGGGTCGAAATGCCGGAGGTTACTCCACTTGCTCGGTAAGTGGCCTTTTACCCTTCTGCATGATTGTTATTTTCTTTGTTATGGGGTCACAATTGTACCTATTTCAAAGATGTGTATTATGATGGGTGTTGATACCTGGTCACGTGGGCTAAGCTATTGTAGTTTGTGCTATTACCGCTATCGGTGCTATTGGAGATAGACCTTGCGTAGTCGTAAGGGTTAGGGCGATCTTGGGCAACATTGTGCGAACACAATGTGTAACTGGAGGAGTCCAGGTACTATAACCTTATGTAGTATGAATAGGATTCCATCATCTCACCCATAAATATTGCATGTTATGCTAGGATAATACACAACATTACTTTTATCGCCATTGTCAGGGACAAACCTTATGTGATCACAAGGGTTTGGGTGGTTTTGTTAATGCATTTCTAGCGTAATTTGCAATTTTCTAGGAGTCAAGGTAATGGGAATTCTAGTGTTGCATAATGGATAGTTTTTCTCTCATGTCATTAGTATGTCTAAATTGCTATTTCTAATAGAAGCCTGTTTCATTGTAAAGGATTACGCTAAAGCCCATCCTAATCATCTTGGACATTGTGGGCATTCTGTGTTGTTTACATGTCCTCGTGGCCAATGTTCCTTCTCCTCATGCTTGTGTAAAGGAGGAGATGGTTTGGTTCTAAAGAGGCGCACAAGATTTTCTGCAGTTTTTGTTATGTAATTATAGCGTAATTATTTGGTTGCATTTTCCGGCCGAGACAACCGTCACCATTCTGGAGACGCTACTGGTTGGATTAACAAAGAGCATCTTGATGTTTTTGGTGGACAGCTCAATCGAAACCGTGTAGGTGCAAGACCATGAACAAAGTGCCAGGGGTTTGAGGCATTTTCTTGGATCTGGGATATGCCTAGGTTTAATTGTTATCATGCCTACAACACTCTGTTCGTGGCTTGTCATCTTACAACCTATTTCCAGAATCCACCTAGGATTGTGTATTATGTAGGTTGGTAAGTGTTTCCACGATGTCATAATATGTTAACTATTTGTTTGAATTCATGACTAGTGTAAAAAACTATCTACATTCTGTGATGTAGGTTTTTCATCAATAAGGATGGTCTCCAGGGTGATACAGATATGTTGTCCATGGCCGAAATGGCCATAAAGGAGTTCACCTCTATTAGCAATGTACATGCTGGTGTTATGGGACAACTAGAATTAGAAATCCCACATTACCCTAACTGCTATGTTGACTTTTTTACCAAGTGAAAAAGGCTCTAATGGCTAGATAACAAGTGGACTTTGGATCGTCCTCTCACTATCGCGGACGTGCAAGAGAAAATCCCACCGTTTCCTTCACCTTTCAGACACAGTAAATTATGCTATAGTGGTTCATTGTACAATCTTGCGAGATGGAAACAATGTGTAAAATCATTTTATTTTTCTATATTGTCTAAACCCTTGTTTTATGTTTATAGTTAAGGAATCACAGGAGATCATGGTTATGGCTTCCATGCCTGAAGCGAGCAGTCTTTTGTTTCGTTATGGCGACATAAAGGAAACGCAACGTTGGCTTAGCCATAGTGCAGCCCCAACTGTCCTAACCAATAACCTTTGGGAAGCTAGACTAATGGAGCTATTTTTGGCTATAACCCCCAACGTCACCACAGGTGAAATGTTGACCCTAGTTAACTCCTTCAGCAAAGAAGCTGAGCATCTTTGCATACACATGCGTAACATGTGTGTAAGTTTTGATATTGATGCTTGATTGTTCGCTGAGTTTTTTGGTGTTCCCTCTGATGGCCTTCCAGTAGAAGAAAAGTCAAAGAGGAGTTCTAAGCACCAGAAGGAGATAGAGGAGTGGCTAAGGATTAATAAGGAAGTGAAAGGAATCCCTGCTGATAAAATTGAGCTAGAGGTGGCCTATACTATTTATCCCCTCTTCCAAGCCCGCGCCTTCCCCAAGTTGCTTCCCAGGGGAGAATCCTTACCATAGAGTAGGCTCAGATCATGCGAGAGGTTATGGAGGAGGGAACACAGTATAATTGGACCAACTACTTCGCTGAAGGCTTGCAAGCTGAAACGGTCAAGCTTCACAAGAAGCTTGAGTCCCACTTCAACGTGCATTTTTCCTTCTTTATAGCTTTCTTTTGGCATTTTTCTGAATTCCTGGTGGTTCAAAGGATGAAATCTAGCTGTAGTAGGATTGTAACCAGATTTCCAAACCTTGGATTTCCTAGGTTTTTGGCACTAGCCGATCACAAGATCCCCCCAAAGGAATTGGGGATTCGGTTTCACTTATGACTAAGAGTTTGGCGGTGCCTCGTACGTAGGGCCAGGACAGCATAGGTGGAGCACTCCATTCTTACACCGGTAGTGTGTCAATGGGGAAATGCCTTGCAGAAGAAATAGTGGATTCGTCAGTCTAGGGAAAAAAACATCATCCAACCGTAGAGTCTGCTGGTCCAACTGAAACAGAGGGGAAGAGGTTGCAAATTAAATTTCATAGGAATGATCCCCCAGTTGGTAAGTAAAGAGATGCATAATTAGTTTATATATTTGTTACACTACATATAGATGTGGCATCGCATAGCATTTGTAAGAGTTTTGATTAACTATTTTTTAGCAGACAAAGGAAAGAATGTAGAGGAGTTGACCCCTAAAAAAGGGGCAATAGTCATACAACGTGAAGGAGGGGCCCCAATTTTGGAAAAGGAGGCCCCTGTTAGTAATGCAGGTGGCACACACGCTCCTGTGCGCGAAGAAGAGATGGAAGTAGAGGATGCCAAAGTCCTTTTGGATGAGCTAGAAAAAGGGGAGCAGCTTGTCACTGGTAAGTTTGACTTTTCTTTAGAGGGAAGCCTCACGTTACTACCATTGAGGTTTTTTTTGGATTGAGTTTTTCGTTAACGTGATATCCCAATTGTCCTTTATGTTCATCATATTGTGTCTAAGTCATTTTTGTTTGCGTAATAGGTACTTCTGACACTGGCATCGTGCCCTTATCAGCGACACCCACTCAGCATTGGGGTGAGGCCCCTGATAAATTTGCCTTTATGGAAGGCATTGTGAAGGATATGATCAACCATCTAGAGTGAATTGATCCTGAGATTGGTACACAAGTGTTATAATGTGAGGATTGTTGGCATTACGATATTGTATCATCTTATTGCGTCTCACTGTTATTTTTATATTATAGGATCTCACCTCAAATGGGATCCCAAAGAGCCCGTTGACTTGGACACCGCCCCTGAACCCTGACTGGAGCTGACCAAAGTGCCATGTAGCCTTTACGATGAAATGTGTAAATGTGTGTTACTCTCAACTTGCTCTTTATGGGAGTGTTAGAACATCAATGAAGTTCTTTGGAAGAGGTTGCAGAAAGCAGAAAAGGAGAAGACGTTCCTAACGGGTAGGGTTGAGGACCGGGAGTCTCGAAATGAATTTCTGCTAGCTCAAGAGGCCCATGATGAGAACTGGTAGATAGCTGTAATTTACTATGCTCGCTATTGGACGGTTGTCAAAAACAACATCCAAGCCAATCGTGAACTCATTGAGCAATGGATGCAAATGAATCTCCTAGCCCAGAAGAACCAATATTGGAAGGATTTTAGTGCGATGGTCCAATAATGGGGGCAGATGTAGAAAGATCATAAGCACATGTATAAATGAGAATGTGCTTCCTACCACCAACATTACAGAGATTCTACTGTTTAAGTGCAGTCCCTTCAACTATTTCTTGATGTCATTGATGCTTCTGGAGTGTACAAAAAGTTTCAGGAGTAAGTGACAGTAAGCGCTTCCCCAGAGAGGAAAATAACCCTCCCTGGCGGGGATACCACTATCCCTTCCTTCTTCCTTGAACTGCCCTGATGGACTCCTGTGAAGAAGGGGAAGGTTAAGGCTGGAACTGGTCTAGGAGATGGCGTTTGGTCTGAGCTTACTGAGGAAGAGATCATGCAACGCCTGTGGGTTGGTTTGGAACAGATTCCTTTCGCAACTGACGCGAGACCATCACAGGTAAGTTGTAGGACTATTGCATTCTTGTTACACGTAGTTTCGATGGCAATGCTAATGTGTGCATCATGTCAAACCGTAGGATAAGAACGAGGAGGACCCTCATGAGAATGAGTGTAATGGGAATGATGGTCCCTACGAAGAGAGTCTTCATGAGGAGGAGCGTAATGAAGATGATGGTCCTCATGAAGAGGATCTCCATGAGGAGACACGTAATGAAGATGATCAAACTCATGGTGAGAAATACCATGAGGAAGAACCCTGTAGAGAGGACTGCCCACATGAAGAGACACCCTATGAAGAAGGTCCCTACGAGGATGATTTTCATGAGGCAGAGGTGGAGTTGGATGACACAGGTGGAAATGGTAGCAAAGGGGATGTGTAGCATGGCGACATTAGCCTAAACATCTTGTTGTAATGAAAAGGAATAAAGAATAGCATTCTTGGATCAATGTGATTGTAAAATTTTTTTTGTTATTTTTGGAAGAAAGTGTATCGTTAGAAAGGTTATGTGTTCTAGGCCATTGTGGGCCATTAATAGTTTAAGGCCATTTTGGGCTAGATCACTGTAAACGTAAGAAAGAAAAAAAAATTGCCAATTTTAGGTCATAGCAGGCTGTAAATAGTTTAAGGCCATTTCAGGCTAGACTATTGTATGCGTAAAAGAATAAAATAAATAAAAACTGAGTTGCCATTTTTAGGCCATGGCGGGCCATAAATAGTTTAAAGCCATTTTGGGCTAGACTATCATATGCGTAAAAGAATAAAATAAATAAAAACTGAGTTGCCAGTTTTAGGCCATGGCAGGCCATTAATAGTTTAAGACCATTTCAGGCCAGACTATCATATGCACAACAGGAACAATGTGACATAAGAAAGAGCATAAACTACGTAATAGTAAACAATGTGGACTGATACAACATGTCACGCTAACATGTTCATTTGCTAGCTCTGTAGTTGTTTCTTGATCATTTTTAGGTTTGGTGACACGTATGGGCGAGGAGGCTTATTATAGCATTCCTCTACACTACCATCTTCTCCCTGGAAGGGTAGTTCAGCCCAAGTCAAGCTTTCATTGGTTACTTTGTCACCTTGTTCAACTGTTGGGATAGGGGTTTAATCTTCAGGGACCTCAACCTCTGACCCTTGTTCCATTTCTATGTTGTTAACCACTTGAGGGGTCATCTTATCACCATGGATGATCACTTCCCCTCCTGCATAGGGTAAGTGGATCTCTTGATGAATGGGTGATGAGACTACCCTTAATTGAGCTAAGCAAGACCTCCCTAAGATTAGGTTGAAGCTAAGAATCTCCTAGATGATGATGAACACTGCTTTTGTGGGGAATTAATCCCCTCCTACAAAGTTGATGTGTACCGTTCCCTTAACTTGCACTCTTGCCCCGTTAAATGAGTTCAAACATGACATTGTCGTGAGATTGATTTGGTCGAGCAAACCCAGTTTTTCCACTATAGGGAATGGAATGATGTTGGCAGTGGCCCCATCATCCACGTGTACTCTCTGAATTCTGTACTGGCCAACCCAAATAGTGATGAACATGGGCGCTGTTGTCACTTGACCATTTTCTGGATCATCCTTAATGGATTTGTCATGAAACGTTGGCTGGGGAGATCGTAGTTGTTTGGCAGTGTGAGGAAGCATAATCTAATGGATTACTTCTTCATCTACTGGCAAGTTTTCATCCATTGGTATGGACATTAGCATGTGAACCATGGCTTCGTGATGCTTTTGGGATGTCATCAACAAGTCATATAGGCTCAACATTGTATTTTTCTGTTTGAGAGCCTACTTGACTTGCGTAAAAGCATCAAGGAGATCATGCCCATAATCTGGTTGTTTGTTGCCCTTCTCTTCTTCCATTTGTCCCAAGAGATGGATCTCTCAGGAAGGAACAATTTCTGGTTGAGGATTATTTTTTCTTGTGCAGGGAGAAGGTGTCCACGTTTGCATAATGTCTTCCTTTTTAGAAGAAGGTGGTGCCAAGGGCACCTAGGAGAGGGATGTAGTCCTAGGAAATCCTAGCGTAAGGTGATCCTTGGATGCATCAGTTGTCATGCACCCTTCTCCTTTCCTATTAGGTTGTGATTGGGGCGTTGACTTAGATGGTTGCCCCTGCGTAATAGAAACAACTATTAGCTTTAGCACCCTGATGAAAAAGGGTGCCTTAGGTGTGGGCATGGGCTGGGCCGTGGCTTTACCAATAGTAGGCTCTGGGATGATGGTAGAAGATGGGACCTAGAGAATGAAGGGTTATCACTGAACCACGCTTGTCAATGTCAATGGGCTTGTCGTCTAAGACAAGCGAGGATGTACGCGTAGCACAAAAGGTTGTTTTAGCTGTGCTTGACTATCGCCTTCCATACCTACCACATTGATAGTGTACCCTGTGTTATTAGCATTTAATAGGTCTTGGTACATATGCATGGACTAGTTTTTAGGATGGACCGAACTATTGCTTTCTAAGATCAGTTTACCTTGATTGATCATGAGCTGAATGTCATCTTTCAACACCTAGTAGTAATCCGTGTCATGACCACACAACTGGTAATAGTCACAGAAGCGGTCCAGCCTAAAGTTTTTCGGTACTGGGGGTTCATTTGGCAGGGCCAAGGAGGGATTCTTGAGCAACTTACAATGTCGTCTGTGGTGCTTTAGATCCTCCTTGGATACCTTCTTATGTTGGATATGGCCAGTTCCCAGTAATTGCTTCAGAAGTTCTGAAGGCTTTACAGGTAGAGCCGTGTATTTTGAATGGTCTTTACGCTCAAAATTAGGCTTCAGCTGCGAACGTACTTTAGGGGCAGAAAGAGTTTCTTGGTTGATGTTGTTTGAGCTAGTTGTGGGCTTATCAGGCTTCGCAGATACTTTCTTCTTATTTTTTTTTCTTCTTGGCCCCCTTGGCAACCACTACTACTATCGCTGTCGTAGCTTTACCTTTGTCTTTACTTTTGCTGTGGGCATTTTTGTAGACCACATATGTTGGGTTCTTGCTAGCCTCTATTGTGTCTTGGATGCTCTTAGTCTGAGTGAAAGGCTTGGCTGAGGGAGCGGGGAGTGAGGTAATATAACTTAGACTTGATAAAGTCATTAACTGCCCCCTTGAAAATTGCCAACAGATGGGCCTCCGCGATGGGTTCAAGGATTTTGTTCAAGGTGGCACTCTACCACTATATAAACTTTTGAACTGACTTGAGCTAGTCTTACTTGACTCCCATGAGCTAGTCTAGCATGAATTTTGGTTTTATGTTGTACTTGAAACGAGTCACGAACTGGGTTAACAGCTCTTCCAAAGTTGAGATGGAAGCACATGGGAGTGCTCGATACCAATCTAAAGCTTTACCTATTAGGGACATAGCGAAGAAATGGATGATAGTATGTGGCCATTGTTGCAATAAGAATAACTCTAACTTGAAAGTAACTAAATGGGCATTGGGATTTCCTTCCCCATTGTATTTTATAAAATGGGGGAGTGGCATCCCAAGAGGTAATGACAAAATAGGCACTTCTGGGCTAATAGGATCGTCATGGTAAAAATCCATGACTTCTACTATGTTGGAATCGGTAGCCTTGAGGCATTTAACTTTCTCAGTAAGGGTCTGAATAAGCTATGACCATGAACAACGGATTTACACGGGACATCGTGGAGGGAGGGGCCATAGCCAAATCAGCATGACTGCATCCCTCAGAGTTGGAATCTAGATCATCCTACCCGTCATGAAGCGGTTCATCATGGAACAACTCCTCTCGTTGCTTTGTTGATGTCCTAGCCATCAGCATTTGATCTAGGATCCACTGTTGTTGGTCTGTTAGGGGTACAGTGGTGTTAGGTGAAGGAATAAATTCCTTCTCATTACAGTATATGAATTTGTATTCTCATTTTTCTTCGAGTTCTTGTGGATACATGGGCAGATTCACCACAAGTTTAGCATAGAGGAAATTATAATGTTCCCTACACAAAGCATGTCCCTCAGGCTCCTTTTTTGGAGTCTAAGGGATCAGCATGGTCACACCAAACTAGTTGGCGACTCAACCACAAGAGAGGTGACTTGCAAAGTGCAAGGGTTTTTGAGGTTAGCAATGTCAACAACGATGGTTGATGTAGCCATCCTCTATGAAGTTCGAGAGTAATGACAACAAGGATAAAGATTACAAGGGCAAAGGCAAGCTAAGGCAATAACTAGGCTTTCTACCGTGCAGGATTCCAAAGGAATCGTCGAAGCAACCGATCTGCATCACACAATCTCGTAAACAACCATGGAGGTATTATGCTTATGTCAATTAAAAATGGGTATAGAAAACTTACAGGGCTACCCGTAAAGTGCAGATTGGAGGTTCGGCCCTCCTTCTAGCGTCAGAAAACTGTAACGATGGAAAACATCGGTCACTGGAAATACCGAGCGAAGTTTCATGTACATAGTTCCAACCCTAGATCTGTGCAAGGGCCATGCTGGAGGAGACGAATTCGAGGTGCCCTGAATGGTCTTGTCGATCAGACAAGGACTTAATCAATAAAACTTTGTAATAACTGAATGGCAAGATGGCGATTTCAACGAGGAGATATGATATCGTTAATCTCAGAGGTAACAAGAACGATGTAAACGATTTAAAGCAATTGCAAAATCTATGTAGATAGGATGCAATCAATTGGATTTAGAGAATGTACAATCCCAAGATCTAGGATTTAGCTTATGAAAAAAATATGTTGGATACAATTATTATAGGCAGACTTCGGTTTAGACGAAGCGGGTGCTAAGAACAGGAAAGCTATTTAAAGATAAAACAAGCAAAGGTCAATCTACCTTGTTCTAGCCAATCTGGGTGCAAGGGAGTCAGACCTGAAGCAGAATTTCTGCTAACTAGCTATTTCTGATCAAAATTTCTTGTCAATCACCTTCGATGTTCTTACGATTGCCAATCCCCTTTTTTTTTGCTTGTCAATCTTTGCCAAAAGTTGTCAACAATTGCTAATGAAGTAAAATTGCTCATGGAGAAAATTTTCCAATCAAGACAAAATTTTGCTAGCCCCTTGATCCTTGTCAACTAGAGTATTTATAAGGTTACAGTTAGGAGAAAAACATGGTTTTGATGGTGCGTGTCCTGAACTTACAAAATTTTGTTGACTTGATGTGTTTGTGTTTGAAGCTTGCGATGCTACGCTGCATTATGTTCTAAAGTGTAATGTGTCGTAATCTACTTTTGCTGGAGCTTTGGCAACAACTGTTCTGCGGTTACGCTGTAATACACTAGAGAGCGTATTGTGACATAAGAACTGCTGATGCCTGAATTGCGTTATCTTTGTTGTTGCTTGTATTATGCTGCATCATGCTACATTACATTGCATAGCATAATTCAACGTAAGATAGCGAACCTGAAAAAAATTGAAGTGTTGTCGTCGTGCTTCCCTTGTTTTTGTTCAGTATTTCTGGGTTTATTACGCTATACTCTATAATGTAGTGTAATAGGCCCTTAGCCAAAAAAGGAAAACTTGTTGAGATGTGCGACATGTTGCAGATCCTTGCTTGAGCCTTGAGATTTTGCTGGACCATCGAGGTTTCAAATTTTACTATCTCTGTTGTTGCGACTAGATGGACTATCTTCTTGCATTATGCTACATTACGCTACATTATGATGCATTGCGTAAAATGGTGTAATATGCTAACAGTTAAGATTTTCGAAACATAGCCAACTTGCAAAGTTGAAGGCTTGCCATTGTGCATCCCTTGTCTTGTTCTATCCTCTGGAGTCTATTATGCTAGGCTGCATGGTATGGCATAATAGACCCTTAGCCAAAAAGAGAACTTGCTGAACTATGACTTGTCGCAAATACTTGCCTGAGTTGCAAGATTTTCCTAAACAGTTGAGGCCTCAAAATTTTCACAATGTTTCAACCGCCTCTTGCTGTTGTTAAGCATCCGTTTCAGCAAGTTGATGATGGACTTATTTGTAGCTTTCGCCTGCCCATTCGCCTATGGATAATAAGGGGAAAAATGATTGTTTAATGCCTAGGTTGCTATAGAAGGTTCGGGTTTCTGTACTACTGAATTGTGGCCCATTGTCCATCACAATAGTCATTGGAAGCCCAAACCTAGTTACGATGTTATCAAGGATGAAATGATAGATTTTCTAAGATGTTATCTTCCTTAGGGGAATAGCTTCCACCCACTTGGCAAAATACTCTGTGGCGGTGACAATGAAGCTATGCCCCATGGAGGACTTAGGCATAATAGACCCTATGAGGTCTAATCCCCATCATTGGAAGGACCACATGATTTGCGTTGGATGCAGGTCTGTAGGTGCTATGTGTATGAGATTTGCGTATCTTTGGCACATGTCACATGTCTTGACTTTCGACAGGCAGTCACACTCCATGTAGGGCCAAGAGTATCCTAGGCATCTAATTTTTGTGGCCATAGCCCTGGGTGCTATATGTCCACCGCACAGCCCTTCATGCACCTCATTAACTACCTTTTACACTTGCTCATCACCCACACATGCTAGCAATATCCCATCATAAGATCGTCGACACAGGGCATCATTTCCCATGAGCACATATTGCTGAGCACGCTTACAGATTGCATCTCTTTAGGTAGATGTTAATCCACTCGGGGGTTCACCATGTTGTAGATAAGCTTTAATGTTGGCATACCACTTTGGGGCATCTACAGCACTGACAAAGGCCACATGTTCTACCTGAGTGATAGGCTTTGTGCATTATGTGATCGTAGTTGGCAGGTTTGCCAAGGAGTGTGATGGGATGTTTAACATAAGGGTAGCTAGGGTGTTTGCTATGGTGTTCTCATTGCATGGCACATGTTGCACATCAGTGGTCACAAATTACTTAAGTAGGGTTTTTGCTAGGTCACAGTAGGGTTGCAGGTGCGTAGCTTTGCAGATGTAGACTTCGGTGATTTGATTCATGACTAGTTGTGAATCTCCCTGGATTTCCAGGTGTTGTATGCACAGTGCTTGGACAGTTAAGAGGCCTCTAAGTAGCCCCTCATATTTTGCCACATTGTTGGTGCAAGGGAACATGAAACGATAGGCGAATGGGTGCATTTCCCTAGAGGGAAACGTGATCATGGAGGTGGTGCTACTTCCTCACGCAGTTGAGGTGCCATTGAAGTGTAAAGTGGCTTCGAAATGCGATAGGAAGATGGTGACATTGCTAACATATTCGTCTAGGAACTCGGGGTCTATGGTTGCCTTCTCGTCGACTGGCGAGGCCTTGAGTTGGGTCACTATGGCTTGACCCTTCATCGATGATTGACTTACATAACATAGGTCGAATTCCATGGTTATTGCTTTCCATCGGGCTGTCCTGCTACTTTCGTACAGGTTGCAGGTGATAGCCCAGAGTATATTGCTTTTGCAAATGATGTTGGTTGTGCTGCAAAATAGGTAATGTTGCAAATTATTTAGTGCAAACTCTAGGGCTAGGTAGTTCCTCTCCACTTCATTGTATTTCGCCTCGTATGCTACTAGTGCATGGCTCAGGTAGTACACTGGTATCTCAGAACCATCATCTCGCTTCTGACATAGCAGTGCCACTATGGAAGTGTCGGAGGTGGCAAGGTATATGAAGAAAGGCTTGTCCCTTTATGGCGGGTGCACCGTTGGGAGGTGCGAAAGCTCCTTCTTCAGGTCGTTGAAGGCTTGTTGACACTGGGTTGTCCACTCGAAGTCAACCCCCTTCTTTAGAAGATGTTGCATGGGGTGTAACTTGTCAGTCAACCTGGCTATAAACCTTTGAATGAATTGCACTCTACCTTATAAACCATGTAACTCTTTAAGGTTTGTGGGAGGCACTAGGTTGACGATGGCTTTGAGTTTGTCAGGATCCACCCGTATTCCGGCCTCTGATACTACGAACCCTAATATGTGTCCTATTTTCACCTTGAAGATGCACTTCTTAGGATTGAGGTGCATGTCATGCATTTGGCAATATTTGAGGACTACCCCTAGATCGCATGGGTGATCAGCGGCCTCCTTGGACTTAACCACTATATCATCTACGTAGTCGTTTAATGTTTCTAGGATGTAGTCATTGAAAATATAAGTCATGGCTTGCTGGTAGGTTGCTCCAACATTCTTGAGCCCAAATGGCATCATGGTATAGTTGAAAGTCCTCCATGGGGTCATGAAGGTTGTTGACAGTTGGTGCTCTAGATTAATACGCATTTGGTTGTATCCGGAGAAACCATCCATGAAGGATAACAAAGCATGACCAACCATGGTGTCGATGAGCTGATCAATGCTCGGGAGTGGGAAGTTGTATTTCATCATTGCCTTGTTCAAGTCTCAAAAGTCTATATAGATCCGTATCCCTCCCATTTTCTTCAAAACTACAATGATGTTGGACACCCACTCTAAATAGTTGACCGTGCAGATGAAACCTACTTGGTATAGCTTAGTGATTTCATCTCTCACAGCTAGTGTGATTTTTGGCTTCACTTTGCAAGATTTCTGCTTAACTTTCTTTAAGTGGGTGTCTAGGATGATGTTGTGCTAAATCAGCCATGGGTCCAAACCTGGCATGTCACTGTATGACCATGTGAAGACATCGATGTTGTCTTACAAAACTTTGGCTATATTTCTGTGCGTTTGCGTGTCTAGGAGGGAGCTGAGTTTCAATGTTTTCACCTCCCCCTTTGACATGGTCACAGGTGTCTCGACAAGAGGGTCCTTAGTTACATCCCTTACCTCTAAGTCTAGGGCTTGGACCAGGTGCCTTGGCCAATTTGGGGATGCTTCTATGGCTGCTATAGTGCTAGTCGTAGTCGACCCCCAGTCGATCATGTTGGGATTCAACTATCTTGCAAGCTTGCCCTATGGCCCTGCTAATGTCAAAGGCATGGAAAGGTCATCATGGATTCCCATCTCTCACTTGACCTATTATTATAAGATGAAATCTTGGTTAAGGAATGTCAGAGATTGTGTGAAACAAAAATCTGCAAAGCAATGCCGAGATGCAACTTGCTAAGTGTGGCAATGTAAAGATTGAAAGTTTGCTAGTTTAAGGTCATGGTGGACCACCGAGGCACAAGACTGTAGAATTGCTAAAGGTGTGAAATTGCTGATGTAAAGTGCGAAGCTATGTAACTATTGGTATGCAAATGCCAAACTGCTAGTTTAGTGTCATTTCGAACTACCATATTGCAACATGCAAGATCTTGATATGTAAGATAATAGTATAGGGAATTGCGGGTATGAGAAGTATCGAACTGCCAATGTGAAAATGGAGACACAAAACCACTAGTTAATGTGATACTGGTTATGTGGTAAAAGGTGAGATAACCACTGGTGTAAGCATGTGACATTGTTAGTTTAACGTCATTGCGGACCACGAACGTAACGTGATGAAACTACTAATTTAGGGTCTTTTCGGATCCTGAGGGGTGCAACTACGCTAGGATTGCTAGTTTAAGGTCTTTTCAAACCCTTAATCAAAAAAAAATATTATTTTTTTTATTTTCGGGAAGGTAAGTAGTTGGCTTGAAGCGTGTCAAGGCTTTAATGCTAATAGTGTTATGATGTCGTGGAAAGCATGCAACGTTGCACGATGCACTCCACATTAATCGAAGAGAGAGAGGGTGGCAAGTTTCCCTATTTTGCCATTGCAACCATAAATAGGGGTTAAACCTTGGTAATTTTTCCATTTTCACCGTAAGAGTGTAGAGCCTTCATCGGAGCACAAGGTGATTTTGGAGTGCGAAGCAATTGCGTTGATCAATTAGTAAGGTGAATTTCCTCACCGAAGGGCATAAATCTGCAAGTAGGGAAATGGATCCTAAGACCCATTTTGTGCTTGCAAAGGTTGAGGAGGTGAGGAAGACCCTGGGGCATGCACCACAAGCGTGTGTTGTGGCATGGCAAAGCAACCGTTAACCCAGTAAGTTACTCTGTCCTCTTTGCCTTTTTTGTGTTGCACTTTCTATAGTTTTATGCTCTTATTTTGCATCCTATTTGGTTGTGTCCATTCTTGGCTATCTGTGTTTTCTATGGTTGCGTTATTTTGGCCTTTGCACTGCTGCAGTCACTATTTCGACCATGGCAGATGTATAAACATTGCATCATGATTGCATGGAAGGCCATCGAAACTACCACCATGGTGGTTGTTATAACCGTGGGGGCTAGGGTAGTTTAAGTTGCTTGACCTTAGCATGTTGCAACGTAAAACCCTTAAGGGGACTAGGCCATGGTGTGATGTGGCAATGTGATGCATGTTTTCTTAGGCTATCTCATCAGTTTTTTTTCTACTACACTAGGCTATTCACATGCTCCTGCTATGCTAGGCTTCCATGCTCTTGCTACGCTACATGCAGGTAGAGGGTTATGCTATGCTATATGTATGGACTGCTAGATGTTGCTATGTTGCATGTATTGCATTTGAGTGTGATGCTAGTAGTTGCTGATTGCATTCTGTAGGGCGGGACCAAGGTCCCGGTTGATTATTTTGGACATTAGCAGGGTCTTATGCCATATGAGCAGACCTGTTGCCAATGCTCCCCCTCCCCCGATACGTGTGGGAGATCGAACAGTTTGGTTTAGAAAAGGGACACAATACTTCTTGAAATTCCTTCTCAACCACTTTAGTGTGATAGTTTGGTCTTCTTTAAAGGAAAAGAAGGCATCTGACATAATAGAAGCCTTGTTGCCAAGGACCGATCGGGGCATCTTGAGATACTTTACCGATGGGGAAATTATCAGCAGGCAGGGAGGAGGATCTAGCCAACACTCAATAGGGTTGAGGCGTTTAGCCTAGATCTGGGACATGCCGGAATTCATCTGCTATCACAAGTACAACATGTTGTTTCTTACATGTGACATGATGACGTACTTTTAGAATCCACAGGGGACTATCTATTGTGCTGGCGGGTGAGTTTTGCATTTTTGCTTTGCTTTGTAGTGCAACACTGGCCATACTGGCTGAAGGCTTAATGGTGTATGTTTGTCACCAGGTTTTACATTGATGATGATAGGGTTCATGACCAACCGGATCTGCTGGCTACAGTGCAGCTAGCGTTATGGGAGTTTGCTTCTGCCAAGAACCTGCGGGCAGGTGTAATTGGTCAGTGCGGGAGAGAATACCATACCTATCTACGCACACTCTGCCTTCTCTACAATCAATGTAGGGAGAAGGGTTCGCTAGATAAGGAGTGGAAAGAACCCTTCAAAAAAGTCATGGTTGAAGAGGTTTTGATTGAACTCCTGCTGTTCTCGTTACCATATAAACCTGGTGGGTCAAAAGGTAGGCACTGCATGCCCAATTGTTTTCATAATCGTTGCATTCTTTGCAGTGCTATGCTAAGTGTGTTTTGTGAAAATTGTTGTAGGGGCAAGGAAGCCTCATGAGGGGATGGTGGTAACCGCTAAGAGGCAGGGGGCAAACATCTACTTCAAATATGATGAAGTAGCGATGAGCCAGAGTTGGTTAGAACGACGGGCCCCAGATTTCTCACTCAAGAAAATCTAAAAGGTGGGGCTTATGGATCTGTTCATGGCTCCAAATCTGAGCATCTCTACTACTGAGATGCTTTCCTTTGTCAACTCCTTCTTTGGGAAGGTGAACCATTTTTGAACAAACGTGTGGGGCATGCGAGTGATCATTGAAATCAATGACTAGCTGTTTGCAGATCTGTTCGGCGTCCTTGTCGATGGCACCCTTGTAGTGTCGAAGGGCAAGCAGGAGTTAACTCTTCAGAAGTATCATATCGAGGAGTGGTTGAGGCTCACCAAGGAGCAAAAAGGATTTCCCATGGAAAATTTGAAGGACAGCCTTGCCATGGGGCTTTACCCAGTTTTTCGTGCCCATGCATTCCCACAACTGCTCACCCAAGGGAAGGTCCTAGGGCTTGAGTAGGCCTGGGTAATGTGAGAGGTTATGGAAGAAGAGGCCTGTTATGACTGGGCTAATTTCCTATGTAGTGGCTTGTAGGCTAAGATTTTGGGGCTCCGTGAGAAAATAGAGTCTCATTCTAACATACACTATGCCTTCTACATAGGCTGTCTGAAGTGCTTCATGGAGTTCCTGGTGGTCCAGGTGGATGGAGTCTAGTCCAGGTGAGATTGTGATTAGATTTCCAAGCCATGGATTCGACAGGTCCTCCAAACTATGCAAGCCCAGGATCCCCCAAAAATGGTCAGGGAGTTGTTTTCTGTAATGACTAAAAATTTGGTGGTTCACAACATTCGTGGCCAGGACAGCGTAGGAGAGATGTCCCCTATCATAACTAGTAGCATGATGTGGGGTGAACGTCTCATAGCTGAGACCATGCCTAAGGAGCTACGAAGGAAGAGACCTCCCCCAGCCAGGGAAACCCCTCACGAAGAGGAGGGACGAAGACTGCGGCTCAAGATGCAGAGGATGCAACCCCCCATTGGTAAGAATTTTTATGTAATGCTTACTTTGCTATAGTTTGCTACGCTATGTTGCCCTAGGTAGTGCAGCATAGTGTAGCATCTATTTTGAACTATCTTATTTTGAATCGATGCAAACATGCCATTTTTGCTTAGCAGAGGAAGAAGAAGATGAAGAAGAAGGCAATGAGAAAGTGTCAGCCCTTAGGATGGGGGTGACAAATAAAGATGCGGAGGCCCCAATCTCGAAGGAAAGGGTCTCGATCAGGAATAAGAGAGCTTCTATCTCTAGGACAGGGGCTCTTGTCATTAGGGAGCCTCTTCCTACTGACAAAGAGATGCCTCCCTTGAATAAAAAAGATGTTTGTCTCCTAAAAGGAAAGGCACCAACGCATGAGTAAGGGACTTACATGGATTTGGTAGGGCCCTCCACTGAGGCTACCATGATCATCTTGCCTCAGCAAGAAGAAAGACTGCAGTCAGGCACTGGTGAGTTGGTAGGACGTCTGCCTTATCATAGTCCATTTTGGCCATTTCTGACATACTTAATCATGTAACAGGTGCTACTACTGATGCCATGGGACCCCCTCCTATTCGTGTAGAGTCATGGATGGAGGTCCCTGACAAGTTTACTTTCATGCAGGGACTTGTTGATGACATGATTGGATGCCTTCAATAGGCGGACCATGGCGCAGGTGAGTGGTAGTATTAAATGATCCTATGTTGTTATGCTAAAATTTTTTGGGTTTCTAGATTTTGCTATGCTAATGCGATTGCTACACTCTTCATGTTGACGCAGCCTCTTAGCTGAAATGGAACCTGACTCGACCCATGAAAGTTGGCGTTGTGCCTACACTCTCACCTGACATGACCCAGGTGCCTCATCGCGTGTTTGATGAGGCTCACAAGTGCATCTTGCACTTGACACGCTCTCTATGGGAATGTAGGTGCACCAATGAGGACCTGTGGAAATAGACCCATAGGGTTGAGCAAAGAGAGGTTGAGCTGGCCACCGAGGTGGAGAATCTCAGGTCGAAGGTCAACTTCCTCATAAACCATAACCATAACCCTGTCTATTGTAAGAGGGTTGTAGATGACTATGCCAGGTTTTGGACTGTCGTTCACCAGAACATTGAATCCACCTGTGAGATAGTCAAACAACAAATGTAGATGGACTTGCTAGCCCAAAAGTGTCAGGATATGAAAGATATCAGCACCAAAGTCTTCGAATGGGGGCAAACCCAGAGAAACCACAAACATACATACAAGCTAGAGAATGACACCCATCAAAGACTGTACAAAGATGCTACTGTGGATGCATTCACATATGAAGCATTCGTGAATGTCATCAGTGCTTTTGAGGCTTATGCTAAGTTCGAAGAGCAAGTGAAGGTCATGGAATCTCCTGACTTGAAGGTGGACCTTCCTACAAAAGAGACCGCAACTGCCTCCCTTTCCCCAAAACCTTTGAAATGGATGACTGTGGAAAGGGAGAAAGCTGCCATTGCAAATGCTGAACCTAGCGACAGGCGTTGGATGGACATTACGACAGAGGAGATTTTTCATCTCCTCAGGCTTGGTCTAGACCAAATACCCCTTGAGACTAACATAGGCTCCTCTCAAGTTAGTTATTTTAATGGGTAGATGGCCGTGCTATGTTACAACTTACGTTTGTTGTGGTTATTACCCTAGCTGACTACTTCATTCATGCAATGCAGGCTTCAGATGAGGGTGCGAGACCTATGGAGGAAGGGAATGAAGAACTGGAAGAAGGCAATGTGGGGGCGGATGATGCACAAGAAGATGAAGTGAAGGTAGGCGGAAAAGGTGATGCAAATGGAGACACCCCATGATAGCATGGGATTTTTCTTTTTTTTTCTTTTTTCTGAATTTTTTGCAAATTTTGAAATGTTGAAATTTTGAAATTTCTTTTGAAAATTTTGCAAACATTGCCAATAGGCAAAAATTTTGAATGAAATGAAAAATTCAAAAAAGAAATTGACTTTATGATAACTTATGTACTATGTAAAGTTTTCATGCTCTAATATGCTAGTTTTAGGCCATCTTAGGCCATTGCTAGTTTTGGGCCATTTCAGGCCGTTGTGCAACATGTCAAAGCAAAAAGCAACAGTGCTAGTTTTAGGCCATTTCGGGCCATTGCATAACATGATGAAAGGGTAAAGAGAAAAAAGAAATAATGCTAGTTTTAGGCCATTCCGGGCCATTGCCCAAAACAGATAATACATTAATGAAGAAAACAACGGTTATGATAGTTTTAGGTCATTTTGGGCCATTAGCGTAGCACGCCAAAAAGATGGCATAATAACAAAACGAGGAAATGATGAATGTACAAGGGATGGCAACTTGGAAAGAAATAGTAGGGTTGCTACGCTATGCATAGCTGCTTCCTAACCCTTTGTAGGTTGATCGGAACATAAGGCCGAGGTGTTTTCACCAGGGCACTTGCTCACATCATTGTCCTCCGCCTAGAAGCGCAACTTGGCCCATGCGTTTTTGATTTGGGAGTTAGCTCACTAAGCCGATCCATCCATTGAATGACTAATGCATGCATGAACAGGTGCTTCATTCTCAGAGGTCATAACCTTTGAGCCCTATTCCATGTTTACGTTGCTAATTTCTTGCATTGCCACTTCGTCACCAAGAATTATCACTTCCCTACCCATGTATGGTAAGTGGATTTCCTAGTGTATAGGCTAGGAGACAACCCTAAGTTGCGCTAACCATGACCTTTTCAAGATCAGGTTAAACCCAGGCATTTCTTTAACTATGATGAATGTTGCATCTATGGGGAACTAGTCCCCTGCTACGAAGTTTACGTGAATTGTTCCTTTCACTAGGATGTGTGCCTTGTTGAAGGACGTCAGACACGATGTCGTCGTTGGTTTGATCTAGTCGACCAATTCCAAATTATCCATAATAGGGAAGGAAATGACGTTCATGGGGGCCCCATCATCAATGTGTACCCTTTGGATTCAGTGTTGGCCGACTCGAATTGTGATGAAGAGAGGCATCGTAGTTACTTGACCCCCTTCAGGATCTTTCCTAATGGCATCTTTATGGAAAGTTAATTGGTATGGCATGGGCTCTACAGGTATAGAGGGGAGCATTACCAAGTGGATCGCTTCCTCTTCTACTGGCATGTTTTCATTGACTAAAATCACCGTTAATATGCAGACTAGAGCTTCTTGGTAGGGTGAAGATATCATGATTAGGTCATACAAGCTCAGTGTAGCATTTTTCTACTTTAGAGCTTTCTTGACCTGGGTGAGGGCGTCCAGAAGGCCTTGGCCACCCGCTTATGTGACACTTTCCTCCTCTTCGATTCGTCCCAGAAGACGAATCTCCAAAGGAGAGGTAGCCTCAGATCTGGGTCCAGATCCCTATCAGCTAGGTGATACAAGTTGCGTAATCATGTCGACCTTCATCTTTGGTGACGAAGGTGCGGATGCAAGGGGCAAAGGTGTAGGCTTGGAGATACCCTTAACGGTACTTCCCTTCAATGTCTTGCTCGACCAATAAGCTTCTCGCCTTGTGGGATGAGGAGGTTGTTTAATTCTAGTGCATGAGATAGGGGTTGTTGAAGATGTCAGACCCCTGATGAAGAATGGTGCTAGAGGTGTTAATTGACTGGACTACGTGGACTTTCCAACAGGTGGTGCAAAGGTGGATGCCTATGGTGGGAATTTTAGGATGAAGGACAGCTGTTAGCTTGGACCAACCGTTGGTGATGCTAGTGCACTACGCTGAGGCACACAGATCACAAATGGCGGAAGGGTTGCCTGGGATCATTGTCAATGCCGATGGCATTGATTACGTAACCAAAATTATTGGTGTTAAGGGGATCTATGTAGACATACATAGATTGATTTTTAGGGTATATTGGGTTACTTTCGTCCAACACCAACTTCCCCAGATCAATTAATCTTTGGATGTCATCCTGCAACGATAGACAATAATCCGTGGTATGACCACATAGTTGGTGGTAGTCACAAAACCTATCTAGCTTGAAATCCCTAGGGACTGGAGGCTCATTGGGCAGGGCCAAAGAGGGATTCCTAAGGAGCTTGCAGTAGCCTTGATGTCTTGCATTTACTTCTTCCGACATCTACTTGTGTTGGATGTACCCTACTGCCAACAGTTGCTTCAGGAGTTCTGAAGGTTTGAGAGGTAGTGGGCTGTATTTTGAGCGATCTTTGCACTCAAAGTTGGATTTGGTATATGTAGATGTCTCGAGCATAGGTGCAGCAGGTTGCAGTGCTTGGCCTAGTTTAGGCACAGGGTTAGCCGTAGGTATGGCCGATTTCTTGTTATTCTTGCTACTTCTACTACTAGGTTTCGGCTTGGCCTTAGTTGCCATAGTAGCCACTGTGGTTGTTAGGGCCTTACCTTTGTCCTTCTTTGCAAAGATGCTCTTGTAAGTGATGTAAGCCGGGTCTTTTCTTGCCTTGGTCATGTCCTGTATGCTCTTAGTTTGAGTGAAAGCTTGACTGAGAGAGCGAAAACTGAGATAGTACTGTTTGGACTTGATGAAGTCGTTTACTACACCCTTAAAGACAGCTAGCAAGTGAGCCTCTGCAATGGGCTCATGGATTTCGTTAAGGGTTATGCTCCAACATTGAATGAATTTTTGGACTGGTTCTAGCACACCTTATTTCATGCTCATCAACTAATCCAACGTGGTTTTTAGCTTCAAGTTGTACTTGAAGCATGTCACGAACTGGGTCAGGAGCTCTTCCAAAGTTGAAATGGATGAGCTTGGTAACGCATGGTACCAATCTAGGGCTTTTCCATCTAGGGACATGGAGAAAACATGAATGATCGTATGTAGCCATTGTTGCAATAGTAAAGACTCATACCTGAAGGTGACAAGATGCACGTTGGGATCTCCCTCCCTATCATACTTTGTCAAGTGCAGGAGAGACATCCCAGGGGGTAACATTAAAGAAGGGATTGCAGGGTTGATGGGGTCATCCTGATAAAAGTCCATGACTTGTACAATGTCGGACCCAATAGCTTTAAGGTGTTTTATTTCAATAGCTCCCACATGCAACATGGTGGCAATCATGGGCCGACTCATCGGCAGTGCTGTTGGAGCCGCCCCCACTAAAGGTGCTACTTGCATTGTCTACCATCTGGTGGGTGGTACTGTCGGAGTAGTAATAGTTGGTTGAGCCGTCAAATAGACCATTTGGGTCATCGATGGGGTAGACCATGGTCCCGTGCTAGGATGTACCATTTGCGGGGTTAGGTAGGTCCGAGGGCAAACATAGTGAGACATCTGTGATGGTTGTAGAACAGACGAAGAAGTGAATGGTGTCCACCATGTGGATGGGCCGGGGCCTACCATAGTGGGTGGAATAGACACGTACATAGGAATTGGCATGGAAGTTATGTGCGGTTGCGAAGTAGGTGCAGTGTGAACATGTGGTAGGGTAGCCGTAATAGGCGTATTACGCACTACAAGAATGTGTTGATAAAAAGTTTGTGGGGGCACAGGTGCTGCGAACGCAATAGGGGAATAAGGAGGATGATACATCAGGAATGTGGCATGGATACCCATTGCTGTTGCGATTGTAGGCTACTGAAGCATAGGCGTGATGGCAAAGGGACTGGTGATAGATAGCAGGTTGGCCCATAAGGACTAGGTAGGCGGGACAGGAACGAGGTTGGTTTGACCTCCCTCGTCAAATTGGGAATCAAGTTCCTCCTGTTCATCTTGAAAGGCATCGTCCTGGTTGGACGTGGTGTCCTGTTGCTTCCTAAGCCTAGCCAACTAGATTAATTAATCTAGCAGCCTTTGATACACTTGTGTTAAAGATAAAGAAACGCCAGGATTGGGAATGAATTCCTTCCCGTTGCAGTAGGTAAACTTGAAGCTATGTTTTTCTTTGAGTTCATGAAAATCCAAGAGAAGATTAGCCTACACCTTTGTACAAAGGAAACTATAATGCTCGTGTTGCTGGGCTAATCCTTTAGGTCCCCAGTATTGGATTTTGAGAGATCAACGTGCTTCCAACGTTGGATTCAGCGGTTGTTCGGCACTAGTAGTGCCTTGACCTGTGACAGGAACTTCAACGTTGAAGGGGGCTTCTACGTTGAAGGCATTAGCAGTGGTAGTTGAAAAAGCCATCGTTAAGTAGGTAATTATGAAAAAATAAAGCGTGAAAGCTATGCTAAAGAGTGCAAATGAATAGGAAAATCGGAAGAAATAGTGAAGAAGAATCTTTACGTCTTTTCGGATTTTGGAGGAACCGTCGAGGTGACCAATTTGCACCACATAAGGCGGAAACAACCACAACAAGGTGCCACATTTATGTCTATGTGAGCTAAGGTGCAGAGCATGTGCAAGACTACTGTAAAAAGGGAAGGTAAGTTAACTGGCCATTGGAGGCTTTATGTCTCGTAGGGCTCCTGAGGAACTGTCGAGGTGACCGATCTATACCGCATGACGCGTAAAAAACCACAGATGGGTGTCGAGTCTATGCTAATGCATATCAGGGTGTAGAAGGCTACGAGACTACCATAAGACAAGCAAGCTAACTAGAAGGCTTTGTGTCTTGTAGGATCCCTGAAGGACCGTTGAAGCGATCGGTTTGTACCACACAAGATGGGGTACCGAACGCATGCAAGACAACCGTAAGACGGGCAAGCTAACTAGCGATCAAAAAGGCTTTGCATCTTGCAGGATCCTCGAGGGACCATCGAAGTGACCGGTCTATACCACATGAGATGGGGTATAGGACGCATGCAAGACAACCGTAAAAGAGCTAGTTAGCCGGCGATGGAAGGCCTTGTGTTCTGTAGGGCTCCCAAGGAATTGTCAAGGCGACTAATTTGCACTGCACAAAGTGCAAACAACCATAATATGGTGTCGCATTTATGCTTATGTGTATCATGGTATAGAAGGCTCAAAAAACTACTGTGACACATGAAAAAGGTACCAAAGGCCCTCCTTCTAGCGTCAGAAAACTGTAGCAACCAAAAATGTTGGCAGCTGGAAAGCACCGAGGGGTCGATGGGTGTGACAGTTTCGACCCCGTACCTGCGGGAGGGCCATGCTGGGTGTGTGCAGATATGGGGTACCCTGAATGGTCTGGTCAATCAGATAGGAACTTACATCAACGTCAATATAGCCTTTTGCAACATGTACCTTTGAGACAAAGTGGAAATGCGAAATAATGCTTGAAAGTAAATAAAACAAGAAATGCAACAACAATGCGAAGTAATGCTTGAAAGTGAATAAAATAGAAAAAATAATGCAAATGGGATAGCAGGCAAGAAATAAAGTAAACTGTAGTTAGAAACATGCACCACTTCAAAGCTACAAACTTGCTCTGTCAAGATGGATATAGTCGGTTGCACAACATGATGAAGTGCAGAGATCCCAAGAGTAACCAGGATGTGTAGAGAAAAACAGACTATGCGCTTGGGCACGGACTTAGGTGTTGATAATACGGGAATTCTACCAAGGTGGTAGAAGAAGGATGGAACAAAGTGTCAGTTGAAAATGCTAACTATTTGCAGTGTCAAATAGAGAGCTCACAATGCTTAATGTTACAATGCCAGAGAGGAGAGAAGTTTTCAGAATTCAAAAATTTCTCACCCCTTGAATATTTTTCTTTTAAAAAATAATGCCAACCCATTTGCATGCTATTTGCTGGGGTATTTATAGGGCCAAAGGGCACACATTAACTTGCTAGTGACACTCGCTCCATGTATGACCGTTGGACCTACAAGACTATTGTAATGTGAACCTATCATGCAATAACTACGAGCCTGCCATGTCGTAATTGCACTGTCATCGTCTGGAAACGTACGCCAATGGTACAATTAGGTGAAATGCATTGATGTTGCACACCCACCCACATGCCTCGCTATGCTTTGCAGTGTAACATGCTTGGTGTAGTGTAGCACTTTGTCATGCGTTCTGCTACACGTATGTTGCTTGCTACGCTATGTAGCGTAGCATAGCGTAGCAACTAGCCTTTGTCGTGAAAGTTTTGCCGATTTGCAAACTTCATCTTCTGTGATGCAAGTCTTGCAAACTTCACTGATTCTACCCTTCGAGCTACCTTCTGTCCCTTCTGCAGGATTGCTACACCTTGTTGTGCCATGTAGCTCAGCGTAGTGTAGCAGAAGACATGGTCCACCACTTCCTGACAGAAAGGGACATCATTGCAGAACTTAAAATTGGGTGAGGGGAATGGTGGTGAAGCCGTTGCCATGCTACGCTATGTAGCATAGCGTAGCATAGCACTTCATTCTGCCATTATCTTCTGAAGTTTGCTATGCTATGAGGCATAGCATAGTAGACTTCGTGACTTAGAAAACTTGCCGAACTATTTTTTGTGCATCTAGAGTGCTACTGCCAATTCTGCACACCGTTTCTAAGAAGGCTGTCGGCTGGTCAGGATACTTTGGTGGATAGGTAGGATGACATAGAACCTATCCATGCTCAAAGTAGAAAATTTTCCAAACTGGCCGACCTGAACTCAGAATGTTCTCCTCCTGATGAACTGCTGTAGTACTACGCGGACTGCAAGAGCCTAGTGAAGCAAGGATGACCCCACATTTTTTAGGGTGTTTCACTAGTGTGAGGTGATTTTTTCATAGCATGACCTCAGTGTGCGCATGCTACACATGCTGCACTCACACTGTAGCGTGTCCCTAGCATGACCTCAGCATGAGTGACTTGAAAGTGATGCATTTCACTCCAGATTTTGATTTTTGAAGGCTGATTCTTGAGTACAATAGTTTCCTATCTATGTCTGACTCTAAGAGTAATCTAAAATATAGAATTTGAGCCTAGATATGCCTTTTTTGGAGCCACTTTTGGCAGCTCACACTGAACTCACACTACAGCGTGTCCCCAGTGTGACCACAGCATGACCTGTAGCGTGTGTATGAAAGTGTGAATAGTTGGTCTCCAAATTTAAATTTCTAAATGCTAAAACCTAGAGTGGATATCAGTGGACCTCATGGATGGCTTTCACTCTCATATTTTAACCATTTTTGACTTGGTTTGGAGGCTTCTAGGGTTGGTCATGCTGGACTCATGCTGCAGCATGACCACAGCGTGCCCTATAGCGTGAGTGTGAAATTTGCAATTTCTAGCATGTGTTGCCCAGGATAAGCCAATGTGAGTGAGCTTGACTTAGTCAAATTTTTGCCTCCCAAAGGTCAATAGGGCTTTGAGTTGTTCTCACTTCAAAGTGTTAGGTTGAAATTAGTGGTGTTTCAGCTACAAGCATGAAAGTAACCAATTGGGGCCCAACAACTAAGCAAATCAAAGCCCCAACTAACAAAACCACCAACTCTAGTGCCAACTCATCTACATCGGCAGGAGCCACCCAAAGGTCCAACTTTCAGTGCAAGGACCACTCAAAGTATACACCACTACCAATGCAACCCTCTAAACTACTGGAGCAACTCTTGAAAGTTGGGAAAATCCAACACAAACACGTATCAGTGATTACCCACCAAAAACATGCTAGGTACTATGAACTAATAAGGAACCCCACATTGGAAGTACCAGATGAGCCCTTAGTCCCACAACATTTTAGATTGAACCAACACTATCATTACCATCAATTGGCTAGTCATAGTATAGACAACTACCGTGCTTTGCAAGATAACCTGCAGAGAATGATAGAATAAGGCCAATTGGTGATTAACATGGTGAGTCAATCCAACACAAATGATGCCTCCTATGTCATAAACTCAATTAGCATAGGTGGCAAGCCCAAACCTATGCAACAAACTTTTGTGATTTGTGTGCCTCCTAACAAGGTAAAGGTCCCCGTAGCCTTCACAAGAAAGAGGCCTTCCTTTGTTTTCAAAGTGCCACCTCAAGCACCCACAACACCCTTTGTTGTCAAGGTTCCATAGCAATCATCTGCTAAGACATTAAACTAGCATGACAAAGCAACAACAACCGCTAAGAAACCTTTTGTCATTAAGGTGCCACAACGATTTAGTTAGACAACAACCCCTACAACAACTCCTAAGCCACCCTTTATCATAAGGGTGCCACAACGTGATGGCCCCTTACCTACCTAAAGCCTAATAGTGGAAAACAACTCGATCCATCCTCCCTCAAGGGTTGATCCCACTAGCAACCCAGGTAAGCCCACCAAATGGCAATGTGAGATGGAAAATGAGCATCTCACAACCCCTAAGGCCAAAGCAAAGGCCACAACTAGCAAGCAACAACCAATCACTAGGGCACCTACCCCCAAGTAGGCTAAGAAAATTAGGCCTAAGTCCCCTTTCTAAGAGATCTATCTTTTAAGCCACATGGAGGAAATCAAGGCCAACACAACGGCTAATGACAAGGACTTTGTAGCTGCATTAACCCAAGTGAAGCAAATGCTCAAGCAAAAGAACACAACATTGAGCTTGCACGACCTAGTCATGAGTTTATCTATTCACTGCTAAGCATTAGCCAAGATCTTGGCCTCCATTCCTATTATGAAGGACATCCCTGCAGCTGAAGTATCCATCCATGTAATAATGCTACCTCCTACACCACTAGAATTGGGTTTAGCAACCTTAGCCTTTTGCATTGATGTGGTTAAAGTCAACCCCACATGAGGGAAGGTTACTATAGCTCCACTATCCATCAACATTCATGTTGGATAGTGTACCATCCATAGAGTGCATGTAGATGATGGTGCAGCAACAAATGTAGTATTGTACTTTGTCATCGACAAGCTAGGCTTGGCAGATGAAATCAGGCCAACCAAAACCACATGTCCAAAATCCTTAAGTGGATCACATGTCACAGTCAGGTGTACAATCAACTTAGCCTTTGTGGCAGGAGAGAAATTCCCCACTAGTGCAAATTTCCAGATCAAAGAGGAGATTCTAGGTTTCAACATGATTCTAGGTAGGCCTTGGCTAGCCCAACTAAGGGCCATCTCCTCTCCCATCCACCAAGAAATCCACTTCCATACACAGGTGTTCAAGTTGTCATCCATGGTGATAATGCTTACTCTTCGACTATCCATGACATAGACATGGCCCAAGTTTTGGAAGAAGAGTTTCCTGGTGGTACACCTACAGTAACCAATGCAACGCCTAAGGCTAACACACCTGAACGAGTGGTTGAAGCCAACAGCCCCCTAGAGGATCCTAAGCCTTGCATGCTCCCTAATCCGTGCCATGGTTAGGAAGCAACTACATGACCAATACTTTCCCTTGGCCAAAAATGTGGGTGCCTTCCTACCTTTTGCCTCCACTTGCTATGCATTTTTGACTTTTGTTTACATTGCACTAGCCTACGCGTTTACATTTTTCCTACTCACTTAGATCATGCATTTTTCTTTGTTTACACATTTGCCAACTTAGTTTACATGTTGCATTTGAAAAACATCAAAAAAAACATAAAACTACAAAAATACATGGCCCAAAAAGGCCTAAAACTAACACTTTTTACGTTGCTTTTCTTCTTACGATAGGTGTTGCTTGATGTTGTTTTCTTTCTAGTCAATTTTTGTAGGATCTTGTAGATATACAACATGGCCACGTATGCAACATCATACCTTACACAAGTGAGGTAAGCACCAGTCTGGTATGACTATAAATTGGCATAGCTTGTTCTTAAGTCATGACATTAAACTGACACAATAGAATGGTCCTAGCATCACGACCTAAAACTGATACCATAGAATGGTCCTGGGGCTATGACTTGAAATTGGCACCATAGAGTGTCCTGGAGTCATGACAGTAAACTGACATCACAAAGCTTCATCCGGTATGACACTAAACTACCACATCTATCTTCCATGACATAAAAATAGCATCCAAAGTCCACTAAGACTATAAACTAGTTTGCCTCTTCTCAGTCCGCTATGACTATAAACTAGCACTGCACCGTCAACTACGATGCTAAATTGGCACCGTCCAAAGGGTTATGATGTGAAACTAACCCACAATAGTTTGCCAAGACTATAAAATGGTGACATCATCAATGACCAGGAAATTCTTGAAAAGATATGTTGTTGCAATTCGCTGTACGTGTTCCACAAAGACCTACTGCATAATTTATCCCATGGATCCAAATGAAGCTGATGCTATTCATAACCTTGTTTGCTTTGAAATTGTACATGGTGGCTCCATATCCTTGGTTTTTTTTCAAGTATAAAGTACTTAGTTAACCGATTCATTTGTGGTTTTCTTGTCTTCTTGGAGTTATGTTTGCAGGATGACACGCCTGAGGTGTTCGTGCACAGATGCACTTCATCATGACGACAAGGTATCACATTCTTCCTAATGCCCACAATTGGGTTAATGAATTTATTCATAAGTACATTCCTAACTCCTGATACATTTCATATTCCCCTTATCCTATTTTATTACACCCCCTGGATACATTCTACTCACCCAAAAGCTCTTGATACACTGTTGCACACTGTGGTTCTCTACGCAGTTGCAGCACAAAACACAGTACACGGTACATGATACAAAATGCAAGCACATGAGCATGAGCACAGCACTAAAAGAAAGCTCTTTAGAAAAACAAAAGGAAAAGAAGAAACAAACAAGAAAAAATAAAAAGAACAAAAGGATCAAAGAGAAAAATGGACGGAAAAGGTTTTCATGACCTTGTTGACATCATAGAACATAGACTATAGGCTATTCTCATACAAGCCCCAAGCGAGAAGGCGATTGTCTTGGAAAAAAAGTTACACTTGTGTCTCAAATGATCATGTTGCACATCATCACGTGGCTTTCGTTATTTACAATGGGCTCCCATAAACACTCTACAAGAGTCCTGTTTCTCCAAAGAATGCACTTCCTATGTCTTGGATTCAAGTTTGCTGAAAATTAGTTACTAATAAAAACTAAAGATATGGCTTGTTCATGTGAGAGCATTCCTCTCCCACAATTCCAATAACAATTATAATTCTTGCTAAATGCTTGATTTCCTAGTTACAACCAATCCCCCCTACTTCTTGAACTACACTTTCCCAATCCTATGTACTTTTGAACATGGTGCGATGACATCCAATCAAGGGTCGATGGTTAATGCTTGGTACTTGGTTGTTCATGGTGTTTTGTACTTCTTTGTTAATGCCTCTCGAATGGATTCCTCCAAATGTCAAAAAATATGGGCCAATGAAACACCACTAATTTTGTCCTTACACTCTAAAATGAGAATAACCCAGAGCCTTTTAAGCTTTCAGGAGGCAAAATTTGACTAAGGCATGGAACTCAAACCTAGCTTGCTCAAGCTAGCTTTCCCTCAGAGTGAGTAACTCCAATGACTTCAAGATCAAGTCAAAAATGGTCCAAATATGAGGGTGCAAGCCATTATCAAGGGCCATTGATGTCCACTCCAAGTTTTAGCATTCAAGAATTCAAATTTCGGGACAAATTGTACACATTTTCTCACTCACGTTGATGGTCACAGTGAGGTCACACTGGCAGTGTGAGTACAATGTGAGCAACTCTGAGAGCCTCAAAACTGAGTCAAAATGATCTAACTTACAAGGTGCAAGTCATCCTTAGGGTTCATGATTGACAACTTCAAGTCCTAGCCTCCAGAATTCAAGATTTCAAGTCCAAAATTGCAAGTTTTTTTAGCTCACGCTATGGTCACACTGAGCTCACGCTAGCAACGTGAGTCGATTATGAGCTACCAAAAGTGGTTTGAAACAAGGCATATCCAAGCTCAATTTTTCACTTGAAAATCACTCTCAAGGTCAACCATAGTCAAGCAATTTCTGTACTTAGGAAACAGGCTTCAAAGATCAAAAATTAGTGTAAAATATGTGATTTTTAGCTCACTCACGTTGAGGTCATGCTAAGGTCACGCTGGTGGCGTGAGTACAGTGTGAGTGCAGCATGAGTACTAATCATGCCCAGTCAAAAGCACACCAAACACACACTGAGGACATGCCAAGACAAAATAAAATCACACTGGAAGCTTTGATGAAAGAGAGATGCCTCAAACAGCTATGAAACTACTCAAATTGACATCCTGCAACAATCAATTCCGGGACCGAGAAGTTTCAAGTGAGCTGGGGTCAATCTCTCTTGTTGTACATTATCATTTTCATTGTAAATTTTGATCATTTTTTAGCTTGTGAAGCTCTTACACTCCAAATTGTATGTGCTTCCATGAGCATAAGCTAGCTTGATTAAGCTAACACACACGCTGTAAGATACAGTGCATCCAGTCAAGAACGTAGCTTGCCTACACACATCCAATTCACACATAGCTATCCATCAAAGACGTGTTACTTGATCCATTTTCCTCTCATTTCTCAGCCATCGATTCCATCCATGAGTTCCACACTTGAGCCTAGCGAAACCTTATAAATACCCTATCAATTCACATAAATAAGGTTGGAAATTTTGAAGGTTGAGGGCTTAGAAAACACATACTAGCAATCCTTAGAGGCTTGGGCGCACTTGACTCCTAGCATCAAAGCAGTTCTGAAATACATCACCCTGGGGCTTGGCGCTTGACTTTCCATCCACACATGTAGCTATGGTTTGACTAGTGCACACCCTTTCTAAGCAATACAATATAGTTCATTTTGCCTTCCATTATATTTTCTACTCTGTTTTACATTCAGTTTATGTTTTGTTTGCAATACTATTCTGTATATGATTTGTTTGCATTTTGTGCATCACTATTACATTTCAAACATCAGTTACGATAACCCCCACAGAAGCCATAGCTTATGTTTGGGAAATTCCTTTGTTGATTTGCATGTAGATCATCCAAGGCACTCTACCTTCGTTTTTCTTTTCCAGCTTGCCTCACGCGAAGGCAGGGTCAGCTGTGTCTATCCAATGATCTTTCGGTGTTTGTTTTTCCCTTCCAGCCTTTTGTCAACAATTTTGGTCAATACACAAACCTAGTTAGTAAGTTCTTTACTATAACCCTCACCATGTCTATAGAACATCACACTAAAGTTCTACAAGATGTAGGTAAGGAATTCCCTTACCCTGCTTGGAACCATAGTGAGCCTCATTTCGGAACCAAATCTAGGAGGAGGGTGTTTACATTGGATTGGTTGATATAGCATAAGATGCCTACCATAATCAAGATGGGATTTATTAGGGCCAAACATGGGAAAACAACACATCCTTAAGATCATATTTCAATACTTAGAATTTCTAGATGAATTCTACTAAACATCCTATGTAGGGGTGAAATTAGCCTCTGTAAAAACCCCTAGGTTGTTAGTCAAAAGTCTTTCAAAAATTCAAAAATTCATATTTACAAAACTATTATAGCTAGACATTGTAGTGAAGACATCATGAAATGTACGACATCATAACTAGATTATACCTTAGTGAAAACAACATTGATAAAAATACTTTAAAATTTAGAAAATGATCATAGGAAAAACATTACTAAAAATAGTAAAAAATTCTTAATATCCATGGAACCAAATTTAGAATGTTGTTAACATCCTTAGGCATCCCTAGGGGTATGGGAACTTAGTAAGAAAAATCATTCAAACATGTCTAGGTTACCCATCTCCAAGGGGTAAAATTGTTACAATTGAAAAACCTCTACTTCCGTGACCATACAAGAAAATTCGCTAAAAATAAATCATAGCTCTGAATTTAGTGATTCCACCATTTTTGGAATTCCAAAATCATGAGATACACACCCATGATAAAAAAATCTGAAAATTCTAAAATATTTCAATAGAAAAAACAGCAAACTGAATAGATATCTAGCTATCAATGAAAGAGCCCTAATTCACATGATCATAGAAAAAAAATCATTAAAAATCCATTTTAACTTATATTTTAGTGATTCCATCACTATTGGAATTCTAAAATCATAAAATTTATGGAAATAATTATTATAGATAAAATTTCACAACCAATTTAATAGAAAATTCAAAAAACCAAGAAGCAACCTAGTGGTCATTTGGAAAGCTCCTTTTGTATGTGTTTCATAAAAAAATTCATCAAAAATCCATTTCAGCTCAAAATGGAGTTAACCACTGGTTGAGGGCTTAAATAAAAATATATTCATCCATAATAAGAAAATATCAAAAACCTCTACTTAATTTTTAGAAAATGTTTATAAATTTTTATGAAGAATCTGAGAAACAACACAAACCACAACTACATAACATGACCAAAACATTGATAACTTCTTCGCTACAATGCCAAATCAAGAAAAATCAAAATTGATAGAAACCTTCAAAATAACTCTACAAACCTAAAACCTAATATTTTAACAATTTATAACAATTTTTTTTAAAAAAAAATTCATAACTATGCTTACTTTTTTACCAAAATTGGTAAAAAACACATACAAAACAACAAAAGATAATTTAAATTTCATGTCGATTGAAACCTAAATGACTGAATAGCCTTAGGAATGCATAGAAACTATCAAAATAGGATGTGGGATTTTGTTGAAATTTGATTTTTTTAGTAGAACATCCTAGATTTGGAAAAATTTCCTGACCCTAAATTGGAAAAAATAATAAGAAAATGGCCAAGACACAGAAGAATTGCTAGCAATTCCATAACTTGGGGTTGTAGCATTTGAACTCTAAATGAAACTAGGGTTGGGTAGGTGGGATATGCCTTGTTCTATTGCTACCATCTCTTCAATAACTAAGTTCTTACTTCTTTCACATCTTTTCTTCATGGTTTTAGTGATCTACACTAGAAAAGCTTGAAGATTAAAAGGATGGAAGCCTCAACCATGCCAAGAATAATAAGTGTTTCAAAGAAAAAACCTCTACTCCAATGTGCTATGTGATGGAATGGAAGTTGGGATGGTTTTTCAGAACAATGTGACAACAAATTTAGATTTAAACCTAGGCTTCTCTTTGCATGCCTCTTTTGCCAATTCTGAGCACTAGAACTCATGGTGCACTAGAAGTGTAAAGGGGGAAAGGTCTTTCCATGTTGTAAAGGTGGGAGTGGATTTCTAGATTCAAAAATTTAAATTTTTCAGTGGGCCCCACTAGACGGCTCCCTTGTTTGATGGGTTTTAATCTTGGAAACCTCTTCTACACTAAGGTTTTGATCCATTGAAACTCGTACAATCATTTTGTAACCTTATCCCTCCTTGATCCATGTTCAGTAACATGGATCTAGCATGGATTCTTACCTCCTACCATTCATGACCATAGGACTTTAATCCCCTTTCCATTTATAGCAACTACTAGCAACATACATGAACCCTAGACCTTGGTAGGATATAAAACCTTAATGAAACTTGCTACCTTGGGCATCAATGCTGGGGAAAAACTAGCCTAGAATTACCTAGGGGTTATAGCATCTATACTCATCCTTTGGTGCCTACCTAGCCCTAGTTCCATCCAAAAATGGGTCCACATAATCTTAAACTCCTTCGATCATCCCTGATAGTCCCAAAACCCTATCAAACCTAGTTGAAAGTGCTAGAAACTTTCAAATATATTTGATCTATGCTAAGGGATGCTCTATTCATGCTACCTAGCATGGATCCAACATGGATGGATGGGGGGTAACCTTAAATTTCTAAAATTAACCACCCATTTATCATATGTTGACTCTAACACTCCTTGCTAACTTTTGGTAACATAGAGTGACCAAAAATAACTTAGTTTTTGCATCTAAACATCTTTCTCATAATTGTGAATCCCCATCCGCATTTCCCATCATGGATCTAGTGTGGGTGCCCTGGGAAAATGCCATAAGTCACATGTCACAACCTTAAATAGCCATAAAATGCACTTTGATGGCCTAGATATCCTTCCATGGTCTTCAGTAGTCAACATTTGTTAAGATTTAAACCAATTTTTACATATGAAACCTTTCCCACATTGGTGAACCCTCCATCCATGCTACCCAACATCAATCTAGCATGTGTGCCATAGGGGTATGCCAAAAAATCTATTTTGTAGTCGAAAATAACCTTAAAACTTGTCCTAGTGACCTTACAACCTTACTGAAACCTTCCAAAGCCTTTAGATGCCATGAAATCAATCAAAAATGGAAAAATTTATGATTCTCCTCTCATCCATATTGGGGCCATGCTTCCTAATGTGGATAAAGGGGGGATGATTGCACAAGGTACCAAGAAGTCTTCAAACTAATGGATTTTGACACCATATTTGGACCCTTGATCCTTGTAGCCTCGAAAACTTTGAAATCTTCTCAAATCCTAATAATAGTGGCTAAAAACTTAAATTCAACTGGAGCCACATTAGGCGGG